>VHZZ01009787.1:0-18275 GCA_009801015.1 Silene noctiflora | reverse complement strand
TTAACAACCACCGCGCTCTCCGTGGATTCGACCCCTAAATACTACATTTATTTGTTGTACCTAGGGTATTTATTTTTGCATAGGTTAGCGACGACGTATCATCACGTAACTCCAATAATCAATAACCTCGGAGGACATATCTCCACAGAAATGTCGCCAGGAAGCAACATCTTTGGTATTGTTTCGCCTGTTCCTAACCCTCTTGCAGGACCAGTAAGCTCCGGATAGCGCCACAACTCCAAAAGTTAAGGGACTTGATCAGTAGCACCTGTTAGTTTATTCCCCAAGAACATGAGGATAACATGGACCACCTTCTATCACGTGGGGTTAAGGTCCAATAAATTATGCCTCACGAATCAAGTTCTACCCTCTACACTCCATATCTGTACTAAAATAATATCCGTGGTAACAGGTGTATCAGAACTGTGCGGCCTAACATACTAAGCAGCAAAAAAGACATGCCACAGAAACAAAGGGCAACCTCTTAGAATTCTCCGGCAGAGTCAGTCACTGGGGTCTGTCAACTGTGACATACGACGACCTAGATTCTCATGACACTCAGAGACACTAACATGATGCTCTCATCATAACATCGTACATAGAAACTACACCATAATAAAAATCATGGTGGACACAATAAACTCAGTCAACATGGGTAAGCTGGACCTATAGCGAACAATCTTGACAGGTTCAAAGTATACAGGTAATCTTCATCAAAAATTGATTGAATTTATTAAATATAACATGGTTTTATTTCGCTTAGTCCCATGATTATTTGTCAGGAACATGACAAAGTCTGGAAAGTAGGCCATGAAGAGCTTGCAAAGAAACAACTGAGATATAAAAGCTGTTAAACAACAATAGCGGTCAGCATTCAGTCCGCCAACAACCAGGATTTTTACCACAGCAAACTGTCACCCTCATAGAGTCAACAATGTGGGATATATCCGTATATATCATCAAGAATTTTTAATGTAGGATTATAACGAAAATATAAAATATGAAACTAGTCATAAACGAAAGGCGAGCAAAAGGTAATAAAATTAGAAATAACCTTCTGTCCCACCAATATGGCCTAAGAACAGATATCAAAATAGATATCCTCCTAATTGTTGCACCCAGTATGCCTTGAGATTATGCCTCGAGTCTTGCTAGAGAGAGATCCCCAAAAATTACAGCTAGTTTTTAGAGTTTTGTGATGTTTTGTGTTTGAGTCAGGACGGAACAATATTGAGCAGAAGTCTCTCTTTTACCTTCAATATTTTCGGCTATTATAGGAATTCTAGAGGAAGATATTTTTATCTATCATTTGTTTCCTAATTCGAGTCAAATACCGAATATAGTAAGGAAATAAACTTTCCTTATTTTATCTAAAACCAACCGAAATTAATAAGGATAAATTTCCTTATTTCGGATAAACTAACCGAAATTTAGGACTATTTATTCTCCTTATTTTGGTTGGTTATTATACTGTATAAAAAGCGTATTTTATCCGTATAAATACATTAATTATAAATATCGCATATTTATAATTTGCTAATTAAATATAACCGTTTATTTTTAATTAAGAATTAACCTCTTAATTCGTGTAAGCTAACTTTATATACAATAATTAAATATAACAGTTTATATTCATTTTTACGAATTAACATTTTAATTCGYCTCRGCTAATATTATTTAATCTGTATTAAATAATTGACTCAACATCACATTGACTAACCTTTTAGTCATTTTAGGCATYAATGTAATTATATTCTCATATAATCACATTTCTCAAGTACATMCTTTAGGTGTGACTTTTAGGGACCAGTTGATCACCRCCATCTGTATGATAATAACGTCAAACTTCTAGCAAGCCAACCGTTATTAAGTAAACGTTAATCAACTGATTAAATACGAAGTATAACCTGTGAACCGATAAGAGATTTATACACGTTATCACACTAACTGTGGAGGACACTGGCTCCAACAAACAACCCGTAGGGAACCTCTACGAAAAGTCTCCTAGCCAGGCTAGGACTGAGAAAAACTCACAAACGAAACAAAACACAAAGGGCCAAGTCCCGAGCACCAACAAACAAAAGTTCAAACAAGCTAGATGAGAGATGTAATCTAACAGGATCCTCTCCGCAGCAGCACGCTCAGCAGCGGCATTTCGAGGAGCTAACCTCACTAGCATCCAAAACCTGTTCCCCAGCACGCTTAGGTCTTGTAGAGTAAGGGAAGCCTCGACTAGCTGTCTCCTCTCGTCCTCCAGGTCCCCTGGGAGCGTAGGGGGAATAAAGTCAGACATTGAGGAACCAGTAGAAGCATAATAAAAGTGCCATCACGCCAACAAGACAAGGAACCTAACTCCAAGGCTAACCTCTTATACACGATAATTCGCGGTCCACACCAGGTAGTATTTTGTCTACTGGCTTCCTTTGAACTAACAAATTCTTCAGTGTAGGAACAACTAGTCACTGGAATGGCAATAAGGATTAATCGTTGCATCAACCCTTTTGCTAGCGACCTAGGAAACCAGGTTCCATCAGCGGTCTGGACGGGGAGCAGAACCCAAGAGGGAACCTGATCATCCAAGCTTGCAGCGGCCTTGAAAGTTAGGTACCTGAAAACATCGGAAACCAGGCAGCTCCCCACTCGGGGACCAGAACCTGGAGACAGGCGCCCTCGCAACCCTAGGGGCAACTTCCAAGCCAGGTATCTTATCAACTATTCTTATCATTTTATATGCTACAATCAGCGGTAATCAAAAAGGAAACAGAGTCATCCCTGAGGCAGTTCGTCAATTTTTAATCTTATTACTATATTTGTATATCGAATAATTATTGGCTCGAGCGTCAGAGGGTCGTTGGTTATGCCATCTATCAACCCTAGTAGAAATATTTCTTGCAGCACCGTCATGAGATTTTGCTGCCAGCAGGATTGGTTACTCAGGCTCCAGAAACCAGTAGTCCACTCGACAAGCTGAATCTAGCAATAAAGTAATTGTTGAAAACTTGAAAAAAAAAGATTAGAGTTAGGAGGAAAGTGGGCGGATGAGCTACTCTAACTATTGTGGTCAAAAAGAACCACCCCGAAGATGGCAACGGGCCAAACACCCTTCACCCTTGCGTTTCGGACAGAGGCAAGGATACCATAAGAAGTCTTGGTCCCCACCCACAGGTATGGATGTATGACAGGGGAACTGAACCGAGTGGAGATGACCTGAAGCCTGGACACGATAGATGAGTTAAGAACAAGCGCTCAGTTACGTCTAACCTCCAACAAGCAATCAGTAGTCAAAAGTTACAACAAGAACGTAAAAATCAGGCTCCTGGGAGTAGGAGACCTGGTTCTCTGAAAAGTATTCTAAAATACCAAAAACCACAAAGCTAGTAAATTTTCCCATGAATTGAAGCGAACATACCAGGTGGAGAGTGTTGTCAGCCTCGGTGCGTATAAAGTAATATCCATACAAGGTCAAATCATCAACAAACCATGGAACATTTTTCACCTAAAGAAGTATCACATTTGACCAAGTGTGGAGATCTTTGTGTGTAGAGGAAGTTTCAATAGTTCAAAAAGCCAAAAAAAGAAAAAGAAAAAAAAGGTGGTAGACATACTACCAATTTTCTGATTTTGAAAACTTATGGTATTTGAATTTCTTTATTTCTTTTACCATGTTAAACCTGCTACCTGAGTTGCGAGTTCTGCGGCTTCCTGGATCCATGGTTGCTTTGGAACCTCATGAGAGAGAACCGTGTATCCTATGTCGTTGGGTTGGCATTTTAACTTTTTGGATTTAGGTTTTATTGAAGAAAGGCTTTGAGGTCTAGCCCCAATTACTCATTAGATGTGATACAAACAGGATTTACTCCTAATGCGGGGTGGCAAGGCACACGGAACTCCAACAAGCCCAACCTAACTCCTGGATCAGGCACCCTCATCAGGCGGGTGGACACGAAAGGTAGCTTGGCCGCAGCTTAGAGCTCACGTAGCTACCCCTGATAACACCCCCAAGGATGTACAGACGTCAAGTACTCAATGTAGTCAGGGCCCCTCCAGCATGCATCCATGCATATGATCCTAGAACGTCGATAAACTTACCTAAGGTACGCCCTTGTTGGCTTAAAATAAGATGGACACTCCTCGCGTCATGAAAAAGGTTAAGTAGTTAGTCTAAATCTGTTTTCTAAGTAGACATGACATCACTAGAAAGTCAAAATCTGCCCCCTAGGTAGACACGACAACAATCAAAGTCTAAATCTGCCCCATGGGTAGACACGACACCAGTCGAGGTCTAAATATGGCCCCTAGGTAGACACGACATCTCCAAAGATTCTAAATTTGCCACCTGGACAGACACAACATCACCTATGAGTTTAAATCTACCTCCTTGGCAGACATGGCATCACCTATGAGTCTAAATCTGCCTCTTGGGTAGATACGACAAAGTTTCAAAGAAGTTTAAATTATGTTCCCTAAGCAAGGCACCACGCATAGTTCAAAAGTCTAAATATGCTCCCTTGGGCAGACACAACAACATAATGGTAAGGTCGGGTAGGAACTGCTTCCCAGCGTCCGCCGGCAGGGACCCAACGTCAGCCATCTGTGCTTCAGCGTTCGCCAGTAGGGACCCTTAGCCATCTGCGCCCCGACGCCTGCCATGTAGTCCCCGGTGTCGGCCATCTACGCCCCAACGTCTGCCATCTGGTCCCCGGTGTCAGTCATCTGTCCCCCTTGTCTGCCATCTGGCATCCAATCCCCAGCATTTACCACCTGGTCCCCCAATGTCTGATGTCTAGTCCCCAAAGTTTACCATCTGGTCTCCGACGTCCGACGTTTGCTCCCCAGTATCCACCTAGTGGGCTCAGCATCCTCTAGTAGAAATCCGACTACAATCCGCTTGTTTGAAAAGTATGCTAGCAGGAATCTAAAAGTCGACATTTGGTGAACATCAGCTTTCATCTACTGCCCGGTCAGCAGAATCAGGAAAAGATAGAAATTAGTCTGCCAGAAAATAGAGTATTATTTAGCAGAAACGAGCAGATCAGGGTACCAGAATTCTGCGTCCATAGCAGGGATGCATAATTATCCCAAATATATCCAGCACACTAGAAAGTGTGAGATGTCTGGTGTCAGTTCCAGCAGGCTGGCAATAGCTTGTTCTAGCACAGTTCCAGCAACTTGCTCCAGCAGAAGTTCAAACCTGTCCTGGCGGGCAGGCTGCAGGTTGTTCTGGCAGGGTAGCATCATAACAATAGTTTACCAGTAGCAAAATGGCGATAGCAGGCAGAACTTAAAGAGTCAATTTCCCTCCTCAACGAAGCTGAGAAGCGAAATTGGGGGTAAACTGTTTGGGCCAAAATTATACTATTTCGCCTGGGCTACGTGGCACGACATGAGTGGGACCCTTAGACCGAAAGGAGAGGAATATGAGTAATTATATAATTGACGACCGGCGACGGCTACAAAACGGAAGGCTAAACCCTATCTTAAGGAATAAGGCAACGAGGTGGGAAACCCTAATAAACCCACTAAAGTTTATTCACTATAAATACAAGAAGGCAAACAAGGAGAAAGGGATCTAGAGTCATTTGACGGAAAAGACAATCGTGTACAACCAAACTCGCGTATGGTAAACCAATAGCCATTATCACCATTCTATTACTCCAACTACAAAACCTACGTACAAATCCCACGAAATATACCATACCACCATTAGGTATTGATGACCAAATCATTATCATTTGAGGTCACAATTAGAATCCTACGTACAGTATTACTAACCCGCAAAATAGCCATCAACGTCCAATTGCTACATCGGCCGACCCGTTTATGCCTCGGACTACCTATTCGTCATCAAATCTGAGCTCGTTGTATATTTTACTTATGGTCCAATTATCATATAGTGGACTATTGGCGGGATACCGACTCTTTCGCGGTTGTTTCCCACATTGGGATTTCCGCGTCACCAAAATCTCTTGCTTCATTATTTTCCTACTTTGCCCTTTACTTTATTTACATCGGTACTCGGTCTTAATATATGTATATACTCCATGGCAAATCATATATAAATTAATCTCCCGATACGAGGCTAAAAATAGTAGGTCACTTTAACTCCTTCAAAGACAATATATCATGTTTGGGTAATTATTACCAAAACACGATGCATGAGCCTAGACTCTTCTAAGTCTCGGTCGGTCCTCTAAAATGGGTCTATGCCAATGATCCTACGTTATTAGGGAAATGCAAACCAACCATAAGCAATGTGAAAAATGGCGAGTAAACACTTGCTAACCTCAGCGGAACCATCTTGATATTTAAATTAGGCATAATGGACGTCACTTTCCTATCCCGAGATCGACCCAGGAGGGAAAATGGCCCGAATTCAGAAGTCTCATTAGGGTTTATGCATGATAAACATAAACAAAATATGACAGATAAACCCCAACGGAGTCGCCAAATTGTGGACAAGGGAAATTCATCCACGCGATATTTCTTTTAAAAAAAACATTTTCTTTTAGAAGTCGCCACTAAATTTTAAGGTGGATTTAGAAACCGATTTTTAGAGATTCATGTCCGTGTGAGAGTACGTGATAAGAAGTTAATTAATTTCAATAAAAACACCGAACCCCGCCCTTTGCAATAACGATCTCTACTAATGGACTACGATGCCTATTTGGTTATGTATCATATGAGATACAATCATCGAATTAACCCTAACATGCGAATTCCGTTCTAGTCATTTATTGCAATTAACTTCGTCAAAGTAATTTAGCATGTGAGGTCATTTAAATTAACTAAAATAAGCAAACAAAAGTTAGGCAAGATTTGTTCTTACTCTTAGAATAAGATAGATTAGCAAACGTTAGTGGTTAGTCAAAAATACAATGCAAATTACAAATAATACGAATTAAAAGCTAAAATTAATTAAACAAATTAAGCTAATGTTAAACAAATATTATCAAATAAGAAAAGCAAGTTAAAATACATCATGGACAGATATGTGCATTGCACGAATCTGGAATACACGAAACAGACCAATCTGACCCATGCACTACGCGGGTTTTGCATAATTACAATGTTAATTACAAACAAATACTAAAACAATGCAATAAATCCTGAAAATTAACCTAAATTAAAATTACCAATTATAAGTTTGGAAAATTATTGGAAATCATAATTTACATAATTAAAATTAATTATTTACAAATTAGCCTTAATGAACATGTTAAATCATCACAAAACCTAAATAAATTAATTACATGATAAATAACATGACATATTAAACCAAATATTTCATCTTTTATTAATTATCATGTAAACAACCAGATTTAAACAAGTAAAAACATAGATCGCATCATTAACGAATTAATCAACCAAATTTCATGCTTAATTAACGATTATCGTAAAACATGCGAATGAATACAAACAAGACGAATCTAATCCCTAACCGAATACAAATCCACACAGATAAGTTCATCCATCGACAAACAACATTATTAAATACTCCTGTTACGGTATATTTAGCGAATTAGGTTAATTTTGGGTCAAAGAGGTCTTAAGTGTGAATCGTCCTGTATGTATGATGTATGCGTTGTTAAAAATGAAGTAAAGAGAAATAACACAGGCAATTTGGTAACGCGGAGAACCCAATGTGGGAAACGACAGCGAGAAAGAGACGGTATCCTTCCAATATGTTCACTAGCCATATTAATAATGAAAGTACAATGGAGGCAAGTTGTCTATTGCTAGTATAAGTTGTACGAGGTTGTTGGTTGCTAGGTTATGAATGACCTTCTTTCCTCCTTTGCCTCCCTTATATAACGTCTAACCCTAATTAGGGTTAGTCTTGCTTCGCTCCCAAGTATTCGTCCGCTGCTTGGCTGTTCTCTGCATCTTCTTTTAGCAATATGGGCCTCTAGTTTCTAGAGCCCACATACGTCTTTCCTCTACATACACAACAATTGGCCTTTCTAGCCTTCGGCTCAATCCTTCAACTCACAGCCTAGCCCAGTATACGAATTCAGGCACAAACAGTTTACCCCTAATTTCTTGCGAAGTACGTCTCGAAGTGATGAGCGGGAAATTTATGGACGAATATGCGCAGTCTTGCGTTTTGTAGCTTCCATGCACTCCTTACTTCCCACTACTATAATACCTCAGTTATTATGGTCTTTTGGTACTCTATCGAGTAGAGGGTACTCTATCGAGTAAGTTATGATCATATTCTGGAAGGGTTCTRTTTGTTAGTTACTCGACCGAGTTGGGCGAACTCGATTGAGTTGGGGCTGCTCGATCGAGTACGTTTGTTACTCGATCGAGTGCCTGGGCTGTTACGGGTTTTGCGTCCGGTTTGATTTTAAAGAAATGAGATGTTTTAGTTTATTTTATAACGACAGCCTTCTTAAAATTCATTTTACAACTTTCACAAAAAGGAGAACTCAAACAACGTAAGATCCCCTTCTCTCTTTACTATCAAATCAAGGGGTAAAAGTTGTTAACTTTTGGGGCTTTTTGTACCATCGCGTTCATCATTGTTTGGATAAGATCAATATATGGTTTTTATGTCAGTCTTTTGATTGTCTAAACCCTAATTTGAGTATTTAAGGATTTTGGGGGTTAATGGTTGCATAGATCGTAATTGTATTCTTTTGTATAGGAGGTGACTTCGTAGAGGAAGCTTTTTAACCTTTCCTATGCTATTATTGTGATTCCGTCTTAGGTAGGGTTTCCCTACTCGGTTACTATTTAAATGATTTCAGATATATGATGGCATGATTTTATTGTGATGATAATTATATTCTGGATATTGTCAAGGTTATCAGTTTATGGTTGTTGTATTGTTTGTATACGGTTCGCAAGGAGCGCCCTCGGCTGAGTGGAGTCATTTGCGGAAACGGCTTCACGCCCTAGTTCGTCCCTTGTGGTTCCCGTCACAATGGGGATATGCACATTAATGATCATTGGGTTATTCGCTCTATGGTTTTGAGTGGGGCTTAGGTGGTACGGCTGCAGTCCCCACTAGCAGAGTAGATTACCTCTTACGATGGGTAATCTGGTAGGACTACACATTTAGTGTGTAGTGAGGTGATCGGTGTGATGTGGATTTTGGGGTATATGATGTATGGTTTGTAAATGACTCTTATTTTGTTTATTCAGTAACAGACCCCGTTTATGTGTTTTGAAAACTGTGGTGATCTATTCGGGGATGGTGAGCAGTGTCTAGCAGGTATGCTTTGGGATAGCTCGCGGGGCTTGGACAGGATGGAGTCATCACATAGATGTCTAGCTAGTCTTCCCCTATAGTTCTATAACGGTTTTGGTTTTCAGGTGTTTTGTCTTGAGACATTTGTATCGTACTTTAAAGTTTTTGGTTTTGAGATATATGACTTAAACTGTTTAACGTTAAATGTTGTTTCTTGATGGTCACTTTGATATACTGTACCTCGGGCAACCGAGATGGTAGCATCTCCATATACTAGGGTGGTCTTGGTAAGGCACCTTGGTGTATGGGGGTGTTACAAAGCGGTATCAGAGCGATGATTTTGGAACCTGTAACCAATGAACCTAATGAATATAGAGAGTCAAACTAAAATGAACCTGGGTAAGAGTTGTTAGATTCGAATGCAAAAGGTTGGGAGACGTCCTAAAGTCGCGAACTTGCCCTTGCAACTTTGAATCGATCACAATGGGTATGTCATGGGATCGCTACCTGTTTTCTTTGTTGTCTTCAATGCATGTGTGTTGGATGAATCATGTGGTTGAAATGGTTAGAAAAGGTGGAGGTATGTGTTTCATATGAGGTGTAAATGCATGAGAAGAATATGTTATGTTATGACGTGGTTTATAACGTTGGCATACGCTAGTAACATGTGATAGGAGGTTGATGTGATATGTTATTTTTATGTTGTTGCGTAAAGTTATGGCACAAAGCATGCGGGTAGTATATTCGTGAGCATGACTCAATCGAGTAGAGGGAACTCGATCGAGTAAGGTGGACTTGACCGAGTAGGGCTGACTCGATCGAGTAGGTATTTTGTTGTGCTGGGCAGAAGTCTCAATTTCTTATGTACTCGACCGAGTTAGTAGGGGACTCGATCGAGCTTGTCGTACTCGACCGATTGGGTCTGGACTCGATCGAGTATGTTTTATGTCAGAGTTGTTCAGTTTCTGGATGTTTGGGGTACTCGATCGAGTGTGTAGTTTACTCGATCAAGTGGCTCCTACTTGACCGAGTACATCCGTGTACTCGATTGAGTGTGTCTTTGTGCGAGTCATAATTGTTTTGAGCCATAGGTTGTGTGCTTACGTTTATTTTGGGTCTTAAAGCATTCATTTATCTATGTGTTGGTCCTGATGTGTAAAGCTACCAGATCCTAGATCGTGGAGAGTACCACCTTATGATGGGTATGAGTTTTTGTGAAGGATATGCGGTTGTACATGGTAGTTATGTATTGTGAAAGGAGGAAGTGAAGTCGATGAGTTTAGTAGGGCAAAGAGTATAACTTGTGAGATATGGTGAGTTATATAGTCGTGGGTTCGAGTAATGTAATGATAGATGCATATGATCGAGTGGTGATGT
This sequence comes from Silene noctiflora, assembly GCA_009801015.1. NCBI lineage: Eukaryota > Viridiplantae > Streptophyta > Magnoliopsida > Caryophyllales > Caryophyllaceae > Silene > Silene noctiflora. The sequence goes on along the minus strand of VHZZ01009787.1, from coordinate 7,705 downwards.
GAGTGGTAATGTAAGTTCGAGAAATGTGAAATTGAAAAAGTTTGTAATGAGGGAGGTGAATTGTGGTAATATGGGATGTGAGGATTTATGTAGGGAGATGTTTATGACTATGTTGGTTGAGGATGTATGTAAGGGAAGGTCGTGATAGAAAAATGGAAAAGAAGAGTGTTAGGTGAGGTTAGACCGATGGATGTCGCGTTGTGGATTGTATATAGTGGTTGTGTTAAGGAATTTGGATTATTAAGAGGTGAACCTAGTGTGTAGTTCTTAAGGAAGGTAACGGTATGCGATGAATTATAGTTTCTGGCGTTATTAAGGAAGGGTGTAGTCGATTAAAGAGTAATCCTTGAAAGTGTGGACTTATTGCTGGTGTGTATGGGTGAGTAGCTTGTGGAGAGAGATTATTGATAAGAAAGAATGGGAAGTTGCTGATAGGAATCAATGGAATTTGAGTTTTGGAGCCATGAAGAGGTAACCGAATTACTAAAGAGTTGGGTAATAGGAGTAATGAGTTGAGTTGATTATGAGTGTTGTCAAGTGCGATGGGACAAGAATGATGGTAGTGAGTCGAGTGTATGTTCATAAGACATGAAAGTAAGGAATCATGGAGATGTATGGTACTATCATGAGTGGGTGAGTTAACGGTTATATAGGAGTTTTAAGACAACATGTCAGTCATGGGATTTGAGGAATTAAGGGAGTAAGGATTTGGTAGAGTATTTGCATGATATGAGAATTTAGTTGTAAGTTAGGGGAGTAGAATGATCACGGACAGAATTAGTATGGATATTGGGGTAATATGGTTGGTACGGTTAATGGAGTTTGCTATAGGAAATCGTTATTCATGGTTGCGAGGGAGCATAAGGTGTTGAGATAAAGAGCGTTGGTCGGAAGTGGAGTATCGGTTATATGGTCACATTGGTCAGGTGGTGGTAATTATGCGAATTTGGAAAAAGGGTGTTATGAAGAGTATTTGAATTTAAGCTCGGGTGAGAGATACCCATTATTATGTCGTAACTTACGTAATCGGGGATTGGCTAGTTAGATTTTATTATGGGTCTATGATGTGTGTAATGGATCGTGGGAAGTCCTGACATCATGAGTAGTGAGATGGTACGATATTCATAAAGTTGTTATCTGGTTATTATGTGTAACATGTTGCGTGGCTGGATATCGCCAAGTGATCGTCGTGTCGGGACGTTGATTAATAGTAATGTTGTTGTTGTGTTCCGGGTTGAGATCCGGGCACAGTACTCCGTGTTGCGATGCAAGTACTTTTGCGCTGCGGTACGGCGGTTGGTGGCGGTGTTGCGATGTCGTCATCAGTTGTGGTAGAGTAGGCGGGATACTTATGAGACGAACTTTTGAAAGAATTTGTCAGTTTAATATGGGCATATCGATTGTTGTCGTGTTTAGTGTTGTTTCCTGTGTTTCTTTTCAGCTTTTGGGTTAGAGTAGAGTATAATATAGGAGAAAGTTGGACATGTGGTCATTGTTGTTATAGTTACAGTAATATCTTGTTGGTGAAATATAGTTGTGGGAGGTTGTTGGAGTACTTTCGATCTTATGTGAGATGAGACAATTGTTGACATAGTTGTGGCAAGTAATTGGTAGAGCATGTGTGCACTGAGCTGACAACTGCAGGTGGTTCATAATCATTGTCAGGGAAGAAGGTATAGAGAGTTGGGAGTTAGTGTCATCATAAGTTATGGACGAATTTGGCGACAGTAAAAAGGGAAATTTGAGGATCAAGTGACTGTGTAATAATTTTAGATCGTGAGTGATTTTTAGGGTCGGGTGCGTGAATAGAAAGAAAGGTGGTTGTGCGGTAATGTAGATGAGTTGAAGTAGTGGTTATGCTGAGGATTTGGTGGTGTGTGTTAGGTGGTGTGCGGAGTAATTTGAGGCCTGAGACCATTAGAGAAGGAAAGCCTTGGATATGAGAACAATTGTGAGTGTTGAGGTTATATTCGGTGATCAGTGACCGGAGACGGTGATAATGGGAAGAAATAGCTAAGGATGTTGTAGTGGATGGGTTACGAGAACGTAACATTTATCTTAAGAGGAGTATAAAGTGACAAACAGAGTTTGAAACTTTGACATGTTATGGTATATTTTGAGGTTTTGAGTTTCTTTGTAGAACTGTGGAATGTTTGTGATTGGGTAAATTTTATGTATTCGAAGTGATGGGTATGGAGTGACGTTATAGGTAAGTAAGGTTGCGATAGTGTTGACGGTTTAGGTGGTGAGGTTATGAGTGCGAGTAAAACTTCGAGGACGAAGTTCTTTTTAAGGGTGGTAAAATATAACATTTCATTTTGGAGACGTTCTCGCTTGAGGAATTGTAATGGTGGAATTAGATGGGCTACTCTATGGTGGATGTTATGTTCTAAGCTTTGTTTTTGGTTGAGTTAGTGTCGAGGATGGAGGGAGAGAGTTTGAGTGGTGTGAGATGGTGGGGTGTTATGTGTACTTGTGTTTTTACAGTTATGGGTTTGAACTTCGGGGGCGAAGTTCATTTTTAAGGAGGGAAGACTGTAATACCTCAGGTATTCTGGTCTTTGGGTACTCTATCGAGTAGAGAGTACTCTATCGAGTAAGTTATGATCAGATTCAGGAAGGGTTCTGTTTGTTAGTTACTCGACCGAGTTGGGCGAACTCGATCGAGTTGGGGCTACTCGATCGAGTACGTTAGTTACTTGATCGAGTGCCTGCGCTATTATGGGTTTTACGTCCGATTTGATATTAAAGAAAGGAGAGGTTTTTGTTTATTTTATTGTGATGATAATTATATTCTGGATATTGGCATGGTTATCATGTTATGGTTGTTGTATTGTTTGTATATGGTTCGCGAGGAGCACGCTCGGCTGAGTGGAGTCATTTGCGGAAATGGCTTCACGCCCTTGTTCTCCCCTTGTGGTTCCCGTCACAAGGGGAATGTGCACATTAATGATCATTGGGTTATTCGCTCTATGATTTTGAGCGGGGTTATGGTGGTACTGCTGCGGTCCCCACTAGCGGAGTGGATTACCTGTTGCAATGGGTAATCTGGCAGGACTACACATTTAGTGTGTAGTCAGGTGTTCGGCGTGATGTGGATTTTAGGGTATATGATGAATGCTTTGTATATGACTCTTATTTTGTTTATTCAGTAACTGACCCCGTTTATGTGTTTTGAAAACATTGGTGACCCATTCGGGGCCGGTGAGCAGTGTCTATTAGGTATGCTTTGGGGTAGCTCGCGGGGCTTGGCTGGATGGAGTCATCAGATAGATGTCTAGCTAGTCTTCCGCTGTAGTTCTATAACGGTTTTGGTTTTCAGTAGTTTTGTCTTGTGACAGTTGTAACGTACTTTGGAGTTTTTGGTTTTGAGATGTGTGACTTAAACAGTTTAACTTTAAATGTTGTTTCTTGATGGTCACTTTGATATAATGTACCTAGGGCAACCAAGATGGTAGCATCTCCATATGCTAGGTTGGTCTTGGTAAGGCACCTTAGTGTATGGGGGTGTTATAACTACCCCCTACTTTTCGGCGTATTTCTCCAAAATCCCTTATATCTATTCACTCCAACTATTTTTGCCTCTCTCCTTAATTATTCCAAAACCCCCTCAAATCCCAAAAACCCTTACCTTCATCTTCTTTATCTCTCGCTTTCTTGGAATCAACAATTTTCGCCGGCGCCAATGTTTGCTTTCCCAGGTAACTCATTTTTTCAGCCCCTTCTCTTTCTTTAACTTTGAAACAAATGGAAAAAACTAGTCAAGCGTCGTCGTCCTCCGCCCGCATTAACCTCGAACCAGACGAAACCTTCCCTTCCCAGAATATTTGCAAGCACTCTCATAACTGCGACTCCACCCTCTCCTTAAACGATATCGCCAAAATCAAAAAATGGCTAGGCCTCGGTAACGATGTGTTCATCCACATCCCTACCTCTTATCAGAAGGCGGATGGCCTCGGAGAGGGGTAGGTTTGTCTATACCTGTACCCTTCAAATATGGCTTTTGTTACCCTTTTCCGAAAGTTGTCCAAGGTTTTCTAGGGTCGAATCAATTTCAATGGCCCAGATTTCCGCCTATGCATGGAGTATTTTCCTGGCGGCTGAATCCATCAATCATTTGGTGGATACAGACATCGGCATCGGGGATATGGCGCATAAATTTGAAAGCCGCTCTTTAGGTATAGGTCAGTATTATTACCGCTCCTAGGGTGGTGGTGAGGATTTCCCGACGCTGACGGCTAAGTCGAAGGATGAGCGGTGGTTTGAGGAGTTCTTCTTCATCAAGAAGGATTCTATTCCATGTCCTGTTGATTACCTCTTCGAGACTTGGATTCAGGCCAAGAGTAAGCTATTCTCTTTAAGCCTCGCTTATTTCACCATGCTCACCCTCTTACCTTTTGTTTACGCGCAGGTCCCTGCAACCCTGAAGCTTCGGAGGACGATGTTGCATCCCTCAGCAAACTATTCTACCTGCCAGTTGATAGAAGAAAGTTCCATGATCTGCTGTCTGGTTATTCTCCCTCTCAACAATCATCTCGCACTATGTCTTCTGTTGAGTTTTTTCACCCTGCCTCTTTGCTGTTACACTCAACACTTGTTGCTATCCTTAAATTCCTGATCGATCCTGTTTTCGGTCTGCGGGAAGTGATAAAGTTGACATGTTCGAAGCCATCCTTCAGAGTGCCAAGAGGAAGGTTGCTGCCAGTCCTCCCATCCTTACTCCTGCAAAGAAGAGAGCCTCTGAGTCCAGCTCTCAGGCTGTCGAAGGCTTAGGCTCCCAAAATTTTTCTCCTCCAAATGTAGAACATATTGAAATTACCCCTTTGTCACGCCACCCATCAACTCCTCCATCCAGTCCTCCTATTAGTGGAAGTAGCAATCTCTACTTTACCGAGGGTTTTAGCAACCCATAGCTTGCTCCTTTTTGGCCTGCTATGGACTAGATGATGCTCCTTTCGTATGTCTAGCAGTTTCACGAGTTTACTCCTGAGCACATGGCTGACTCTGACGTGGTGAACGCCTTCATCGTAAGTGCTTCTCTTTGACTCCCTTTTGTGATTCTTTCCTTCCATTTTCTCCGTTCCCATGCCATTGTTGCTTTTGTTGTTAGACGCTGCAGTCCGCTCTTTACACCAGAAAGGTGATAAAGTGGCACGGGACGGAGAATTTGGCCACCAACTCCAAGAACAGGGAGCTTACTGCCATATGCGCTGATTTGGAGTGGCAGCATTCTGATCTGAGAACGCGGGTGGTGGAGCTGTAGGTGGAGCTTGTCAAGGCCAAGAGCTAGAGGATGAAGGATGATGACCAGTTAGCGTGGACTCAGGAGGTGTGCAGGGAGTTCACTAATGGTCTGACTCGTGCTGAGGAGAAGATTAGGGATCTGATCGAGCTGGCCACCAACATTGTTGCGCACGCTACCTAGAAAGGCAAAAATCAACGGTATGCGAGCAGTGTTGGAGGGGGGCTTACCATGAAAAATTCCGAGGATGAGGAGAGGAAACTGAAGAACCTCTTCCCTAATGCCCCAGACCTCAGTCTCCTAATGCCTGAAGTTGGCGTGGTCGACTCTCCAGTTGGTGATACCACCATGGGGTAAGCTCTGGTTGGCCAGGAAGTTGTTGCCACTAGTGCCTCCTCTGAGGTTGCTGCCACCAAGGATGCTGCTGAGTCAGGTTCAGTCCCTGTAAGAGAAGGTCATCCACAGGCTACATGGGAGAGATAGAAGAAGCTGTGAGGATAGTTTTGGACTAATCGTCTGTTTATTTGTTATTTTCATTAGTATTTTAGAGGCCTAGCCCTGTGTGGCTTAGGTTTGTAAAAATTTCATGACTCTTGTGTTTTGGTTAGCTTCCAGATGGCAGGCTAAACTCTCTTTTTTTTTATTAAACATTGGTGAGTCTTCTTACGTGACAAGCTTCGTACTATGAAATGCCACCATGCTTTACTTAGCTTATTTCCTATATCACTTGTGTTTAGATGCTTGTGGTGCAGTGTCCACTCAGAGAGAAGATTTAGGCAAGTTTAAACAGACTGTTTGTGTCGTGTCTGCTTGAGAAGCAGATTTCAACCTTGGGCTTGTCGTGTCTGCCAAGAGGCAGATTTAGTCCTTGAGCATAGCGTGTCTGCCAGGGAGCAGATTTAGACTTATAGGGGATGTTGTGTCACCCAGGGGACATATTTAGAATTAGACTAGTGTCGTGTATGCCCAGGGGCAGATTTAGACTTTCCAGTGATGTCGTGTCTACTTAGGAAGCAGATTTAGACTGACTACTTAGCCTTGTTCATGAAATAAGGTGTGTTCATCATATTTTAAGCCATCGTGGCGTACCTTAGGTAAGTTTATCGTCGTTTCAGGACCGTTGATATGCATGCATGTTATGGAGCCCTGTCTGTATCGAGTACTCGGCGTCGGTAGCTACCTTTGGGGTGTTAACAAGGGTAGCTGCGTGAGCTCCAAGTTGCGGCCAAGCTCCTTTTCATGTCCACCTTCCTGGTGAGGGTGTCTGATCCAGGAATTAGGTTGGGCATGTTGGAGTGTCTTGTTCCTTGTCACCCCGCGTTCAGGAATAGATCTTGTTTGCACCACACCTGATAGGTGGGAGAAACTAGAGCTCAGAATCTTTCTTATGTGTCTACTCCCTAGCCTTTCTCTCCCTCGCTTTTTTTTTAGGCAGAGTTTCGGACTACTGAAACTTCCTTTGTACACTAAGATTTCTCCCCTTAGTCAAATGTGGTACTTCTTCAGGTGAATGTTCCACGGTTAGTAGATGATTTAACCTTGCATAGTCATTAACCTATACGCACCACGAGCAACAACGCTTTCCACCTGGTACGGTCCTTCTTATTTGTGGGCGAATTTACCAGCTTTGTGTTTTTTGTTATTCTAAAACACCTTTCAGAGAACCAGGTCTTCAACTTCAGGAGCCTGATTTTTATGTTCTTGTTGTAGCTTCTGGCTACTGACTACTTATAGTAGGCTAGATTTATCTGAGCTCTTGTTCTCAATTCATCTATGTTATCCGGGCTCCTGATAATCCCCCCTTGGTTTAGTTCCTCTATCATGTATCCATACATGTGGGTGGGACCAGAACCACTGATAGGATTACTGTTTCGGTACCAAACACCAGACTTAAGGGTGTTTGACCTGTCGCCATTTTTGGGGTGGTTCTATCTGACCACAACACTTGGGGGAGCTCATCTGCCCATTTGCCTCCTAGGTCTTCCAGTCGTTTCCTCAAGTTTTCTATAATAATCTTGTTGTTGGAATCAGCTTGTCCGTTAGACTGAGGATTTCTAGGTGCTGATTTCTTAAGTGCAATATTCAACCTAGCACAGAATCCGTCAGAGTTGTCTGATACGAATTATGAGCCGTTGTCACATATGATCTTTGATGGGATCCCAAACCTGCAGAGTATGTTACGTTTGATAAATGAAATCACTTGTTTATCTTTTACCTCGGTGAATGCCTCAACCTGTATCCATTAGGAGAAATAATCCTTCATTGCTAGTATATATAGCCTATTTCGTGGAGCCCTAGGTAGTGGACCCACATAATCCATCCCCCATGTCATGAATGGCCATGGCGATATGATGGGGTGCATGGGTTCTGTTGAGTATATATATATATATGTTTTGATAATGACAAGTGGTTTATATTTAATTATACACTATGCACTTAATCGTTTGTTAAAGTCCTTATAGT
>VHZZ01009786.1:20547-30630 GCA_009801015.1 Silene noctiflora | reverse complement strand
CATCCCTTGCGTATTCTTATATTGAGTTTATAATAACGATATTTAAATCGTCATCGTGATCGCACTATTGTTGAGGACACTCACTCCAACAGTGGGGACTGAGCCTTGCCACCTAAGCCCCGCTCAAAACCATAGAGCTCAAAACCCATTGAACCTTAATGTGCACATCCCCTTGTGACAGGAACCACATGGGGCGAACAAGGGCGTGGAGCCATTCCCGAAAATGACTCTAGCCAGCCGAGGGCGCACCTTGCGAACCACATACTATTATATGATTCATCCATAAATTAATAAACATGCCATCATGAACAATACCATCTTAAACATAGATATACTCGTGTCATCACATCGTCACAACCAATTATACAGTAACCGAGTAGGAAAACCCTACCTGAGACGAAAGTCACGAAGCTAGAGCAGCGGATGAGAATTTCTCCTCTACAAAGGCACCTCCAATACAATTTAAACATTTAATTATAACCTACACAAAAAGTAACTCCAAAACCCCCAATCTATTCAGTTAAGGTTTAAAACAAGATTATCGAAACGACATGAGAATAACATAGAAGTCTTACCCACGACATGAAGAAAGCAACGGTATGAAAAGCCCCAAATTACGACGAACACAACCCTTAATTTGATTGAAAAGAAAGAGGAGTAGATGCACGTTGTTCAAGTTTCTTTTGTGTTGTTGTGAAAAGTTATAAAATTAAATGTAACTGACGTTTATAAAATATAAAACAAATCCTTATTCTTAAAAATCAAATAAGGTCAAACCCGTGACACACAGATACTCGATCGAGTAACGAATACCTCTTACTCGATCGAGTTGTCCCAACTCGGTCGAGTACCTAAGAACCAGAACATTGCTAGAACACTGGCCATAACCTACTCGGTAGAGTAGTCTCTACTCGATAGAGTACTCAACAACCAAAAACCTGAGGTATTACAGTCTTCCCTCCTTAAAAATGAATTTCGTCCCCGAAGTTCAAACCCAAACCGAAAACAAAACTCACTATACTCTAACACAACGCAACGATGTAACTATAACCCAACATAGGTCACAACACGCTACTCTAACAACCTAAAGATACTAAAATAAACTTGACTCAAAACGTACTAAAAGTTATGCAAAAGTTATGCGATCATCTCCTACCCCCCTTAAAAAAACAAGGGTACGTCCCCGTAACCAAACATACATGTTCAAAAAGATGAGGATAGCGCTCCTTCATGTCCTCTTCTGCTTCCCAAGTTGCTTCCTCCATATTTTGGTTAGACCACAACACCTTAAGCAAAATAGTCTCCCCATTCCTTTTCTTGAGAACCTTGCGATCCAAGACTTCCTTAGGCATCTCAACATAAGATAGGGACTCATCCAACTCGATATTATCAATTTTTAGCACTTGAAAAGGATCACTCGCATACTTCCGCAGTTGAGACAAATGGAAAATATTGTGTACCCGGTCCAAAGCTGGCGGTAAAGCTAAGCGGTAAGCAACCTCACCAACACGATCCAGAATCTCAAAAGGGCCAATGAACTTCCGGCTTAGCTTTCCCCTCTTACCAAACCTCAGCACTCCACGCATGGGTGACACCTTAAGAAGAACCTTATCCCCAACTTGGAACTCGATTTCCCGGTGATGCAAGTCTGCATAACTATTTTGTCGATCCTGGGCCGCTTTCATCTTTTGTCGAGTCAACTTAACTTTATCAATCATATCTTTCACCATCTGTGTCCTAAAACCACCGCCTCCTCACTATCGTCCTAGAAAATAAGACTACTACACTTCCTCCCATATAGAGCCTCAAAAAGGGTCATCCCAATACTCTTTTGATAGCTGTTGTTATATGAAAACTAGATCAAATCCAACCTATCTTCCCAAATACCACCGAACTCCATCAAACATGCCCTCAACATGTTTTCCAAGGTCTTAATTGTCCTCTCTGTCTGCCGATCTGTCGTAGGATGAAAAGCATGTAGTGCCCATCAATTCCTACAACTCTCGCCAAAATCGGGAAATGAACCTCACATCTCGATTGGATACAATATCCTTTGGTACCTCATGAAGCCTCACCACATTCTTTCTATAACCACTCGCCAACTGCACCTTACTCCATGTATCTTTCATAGGAATAAAGTGAGCTGACTTGGTCAACCAGTCTAAGATCACCCAAATCATAAAATTACCCTACTGAGTCCTTGGTAATACCACAATGAAATCCATAGAGATATATTCCCACTTCCACTCCGGTACCTTAAGAGACTGAATCTTACCTTGTGGCCTTCGCTGCTCCCCTTTAACCCGCTGACATGTCAAACATCGAGCCACAAACTCCACTGTCTCCCTCTTCATCCCCGGCCACCAGAAAGTCTTCTTCAAGTCCTTATATAACTTGTCACCACCCGGATGCACAGAATACAGAGTGCAATGAGCTTCTGTCATAATCATCTTCCTCAACTCCTCATCCTGTGGTACACACCACCTCCCATCAAACCGAACAATCTCATCAGAATGAACAGAGAATCGAGACCTCGTCCCTTACTCTACTCCAGCTCTCCACTCCAGAATTTTTGAATCAAGCGCCTACTTCCTTCGGATATCATCATAAAGCTCTGGCTCGACCGTCAAATCCCCTCTAGCATCCCCTTTCTATATCACATGAATCCCCATCTTGGTCACCTCATCTCTCAATCTCATTAGTGTCATAGCTGTGCATAAAGAATGCACACTCTTCCTGCTCAGTGCATCTGCCACCACATTTTCCTTACCCTCATGGTACACAATATCCATGTCATAATCCCCAATGAGATCCATCCACTTCCTATGTCTCATGTTCAACTCCTTCTGTGTGTAGATGTACTTCAAACTCTTATGATCTGAAAACACCTTAAAGGTCGCCCCATACATATAATGTCTCCAAATCTTTAGACAAAATACAACTACACCCAACTCTAAGTCATGTGTCAGATAGTTCTCTTCATAAGACTTCAATTGCCTAGAAGCATAGGCAATGACTTTCCCGTTCTGCATCAACACACAACCAAAACCATTCTATAAAGCATCCGTATATACCTCGAAATTCTCACTTCCCTCAGGTAAAGCTAAGACTGAAGCTGTAGAAAAACGCTCATTTAATGTTTGGAACGCTGTCTCACAACTGTCATCCCAGTTAAACCTGTTCTCCTTCCTCATCAACGTTGTCATAGGCCTGCAATCTTAGAAAAGTCTTTGACAAACCTTCTGTAATAGCCAGCCAAACCCAAGAAACTGCGAACCTCCGCCACATTCTTTGGTGCCTCCCAGTTAGACATGGATGTTATCTTGCAAGGATCCACATACACCCCCTCTTTAGAAATCATATTGCCCAGAAAGACCACCTTCTCTAACCAGAACTCGCACTTATAAATCTTGGCATACAATTGGTTATCGCAAGCGCAAGGTCTGCAGTACCAATCGTAGGTGCTCAATATGCTCCTCCTTAGTCTTGTAATAGACTAAGATATCATCTATGAATACCACCACAAACTGATCCAAGTACTGGCTGAAGAGCCGGTTCATAAGATCCATAAACACCACTGGTGCATTAGTCAACCCAAATAGCATTACCACATACTCATAATGAACATACCGCGACCGAAAGGTTGTGTTTGGTATGTCCTCCTCCCGAATCCTAAACTAGTGATATCCCAATTTGAGATCTATCTTGGAAAAGACACCCACTCCACTCAACTGGTCGAAAAGATCGCCTATTCTCGGCAAAGGATACATGTTCTTCACTGTGACATGGTTCAACTCTCGGTAGTCGATACACAGCCTCAAACTCCCATCTTTCTTCTTTAGAAACAACACCGGTGCACCCCAGGGCGATACATTAGGTTGAATGTATCCGGTTTTTATCAAATCATCTATCTGCTTCTTCAATTCCTCCAACTCCTTCGGTGCTATCCGGTACGGAGCCTTAGATATAGGTCTCGTTCCCGGTTTCAACTCCACACTAAAGTCAATACTCCTCCTCGGCGGCAACCCCGGTATCTCATCTGGATAGACATCCCCAAACTCCTCCACCACAAGAATCTCTGCTGCTCTAGGCTTTTTCGACTGTCTATCCCATACATGGTATAGGATCATGGGACACCCCTTCCTCAGATAAGACTTCAAAGTTATAGCTGAAATCAACTTGACTGTGGGTTTGATCACAAACTCACGATAAGACACTCTAGTACCCTTCGGCCCCCTCAAGGACACCTTTTTTTGATGACAGTCAATTCTAGGCTTATACTTGCCCAACCAATCCATCCCGACTATCATCTCAAAGCCATATAAAGGAAACTCTAACAAGTCAACTGGGAAATTAACTTGTCCAACAACCATGGACACTCCCCTAAACAACTTCCCACAAGGCACTGACTCCCCAGACGGTATAAAAACTTCATCTTTTACTGACTCGAACTCTCCCAACCCTAAAGAATTAGCATGACTCGACGATACAAACAAATGAGACGCCCTCGAATCGAATAAAACAAAGGTATGAACATTATTAACAAGAAAAGTACCAGTGACCACTTGAGCATCATCTACCGCCGCATGTCTGTCCATCATGAACAACTTTCCACTGCTCTTCTGGACGCCTCCCTGATTCGTGCTAGCTGACAAAGTAGGCTTGGCAGGTGGTGCCTGATTGGCATTAACTGTCGGACGCTGATATGACCCACCACCATTGCGGTTATAACCGCCATTGTTGCTCTGTCCACCCTGGTTGCTCCAAGACCCAGCTGATCGGTTACTTGCATAGCTCTGTGCCTGAGACTGCCTCTGAAAACCTCTCCACCCGGCACTAGTACACTCATGCCTGCCGTGGCCAACACCACCACAATTGAAGCATGTAATGCTCTAGTTAGCACCACCACTGCGACCACCACGACCGAAAGAAGACCCTCCATGAAAACCCGATCCAGATGAATAGGCTCTAGATTGATTATGGTTGCCCCTTTTATTATTAGATTGGCCACCACCATCACTCTCAACCTTCCTTTTCTTCGAGCTCTTCTCCTTAGTTTCCTTGGCCAACCCGACCATCCTCTCAGCCCATCCCGCTCTCTCATAAACCTCCTGCACATTAGTAAGAGCCCTCGTCGGTAGCTTCTACAAGATCTTGTAAGTCAACCCTTTCTCGAACCGATGCGCCAGATTGACATTAGTCAGCCCCATGTCCGCAGCATACCTCGACTTCTCATATTGTGGTAGTATTAGGTCACCGTCATACCCTCTATCATCACAAAGGAGTCGAGCTCATCCCTCAGCTCACTAAGCATGTGCTCCGGAATAAACTCATTCCTCATAGCCTTCTTGAACTTGGACCACGGAATCGTGATCTCACCCTGCTTCAGGTAACTTTCCAGCGAACCCTCCTTCACCTTATCCCACCATTCCCCAGCGGAGTCCCTTAGGTAGAATGCAGTGTATTCCACCTTGAACTCCTCTGGGCAATGCACCACCCCGAGGATATTCTACATCTCCCGATGCCAGTTGTCGAGCAAGATCGGCTCACCCGAGCCTAAGTAGGTTGTGGGATGGAAGCAAGCTATGGTTGTACTCATCTTGGAGAATTCTACCCCCGTCTCTTTCTCTTTCCAAAATCTCTTGAGGGTCTTGGTGAGTGCATCTTGGTGCTCGATCATCTTAATGATATCCTCAATACTCATTTCCCGAGCCTTAACATACGCAGCTGACCTCTTTGGCGGCATTTCTTTCAGCTGAGATGAAAGGTAAACATAAGCACATAACCTACGGCTTAAAGCAAAAATAGTCCACACAAAGACGCACTCGATCGAGTATTAAAGCGTACTCGGTCGAGTAGGACAAACTCGATCGAGCTAACACACACACGGTAGAGTTTCTAAACTTCGAGAAACTGATGGGGTCTGACATAAAGCATACTCGATCGAGTTCAGGACCCACTCGATCGAGTAACGGCTACTCTATTGATCCCTCTACTTACTCGATCTAGTAACTATGATACAGTGATTCTGCCCAAATATCACAAAATACCCACTCGATCGAGTTGGCTATACTCGATCGAGTGCCCCCTACTCGATCGAGTCATGCTCATGGTTACACTACCCGCATGCTTTAGCACAACGACTTATACAAAATATCACTAAACATCATTTAAGTAGCATATAATCACATCATTCCACACATCTCCCTATTCACATGTTACTAATACCAATCAACAATAACATTAAATCACCGAATATATTCGCATCATACTTCTCATATTCCATCATCTCATTCAAATCATCCATATATTCCAACCAACATACATAAGCTTCGTAGACAACAACGAGATAGATAGCGACCCCATAACACACCCATAGTGACCAGTTCGGAGTTATAAGGGAAAGTTCGCAACTTTAGGACGTCTACCAAGTCTTTACATTGACTCTTAACAACTCCTACCCGGGTTCATTTTAATTTGACTCCCTATGTTCATTAGATTCATTAGTTACAGGTTACAAAATCGTCGCTCTGATACCGCTTTGTAACACCCCTATACACCAAGGTGCCTTACCAAGACAACCTTAGCATATAGAGATTTTACCATCTCGGTTGCCCGAGGTATAGTATATCAAAGTAGAATATAAAGAAACACACTTAAATAGTTAAAGTTTAACGTGATAGAAAACTAAAACAAAATCCCTAAAAGTGAGGTACAACTGACTTCAAACTATGATACTGGAAGTACTGAAATAAACACTATCTCAAGACACAGCAGAACACTAGCTACAAAACTCATTGGTGACTCCATCTCAAGCAACCCGCGAGCTATCACAGGCATACCTGCTAATCAACTGCTCACCATTCCCCAATGGATCACCACGGTTTTCAAAAAATATAAAATGGGCTCAGTTACTACATAACAAAGACAACAATACCATAAAATACATCGTCACATTATTCCAACACCACAATTTCTCCAAACACCTGACTACACAAGTGTAGTCCTGCCAGATTACCCACGCAACGGATAATCCACTTCGCCAGTGGGTACTGCATGCTTGCCACCTAAGCCCCGCTGAAAACCATAGAGCGCAAAACCCATTGAACCTTAATGTGCACATCCCCCTTGTGACGGGAACCACATGGGGCGAACAAGGGCGTGAAGCCATTCCCTAAAATGACTCTACTCAGCCGAGGGCGCACCTCGCGAACCACATACAATTATATGATTCATCCATAAATTAATAAATATGCCATCATGAACAATACCATCATAAACATAGACATACTCGTGTCATCACATCGTCACAACCAATTATACAGTAACAAAGTAGGGAAACCCTACCTAAGACGAAAGTCACGAAGCTAGAGCAGCGGATCAGAATTTCTCCTCTACAAAGACACCTCCAATACAATTTAAACATTTAATTATAACCTACACAACAAGTAACTCCAAAACCCCCAATCTACTCAATTAAGGTTTAAAACAAGATTATCAAAACGACATGAGAATAACATAGAAGTCTTACCCATGACATGACGAAAGCAACGCTATGAAAAGCCCCAAATTACGACGAACACAATCCTTGATTTGATTGAAAATAAAGAGGAGTAGATGCACGTTGTTCAAGTTTCTTTTTTTTTTTTTTTGAGAAAAGTTATAAAATGAAATGTAACTGAAGTTTATAAAATATAAAACAACTCCTCATTCTTAAAAATCAAATAAGGTCAAACTCGTGACATATAGATACTCGATCGAGTAGCTATGGAGTACCTCCTACTCGATCGAGTTGTCCCAACTCGCTCGAGTACCTAAGAACCAGAACACTGCTAGAACACTGACCATAACCTACTCGGTAGAGTAGCCTCTACTCGATAGAGTACTTAACAGAGAAAAACTAGAGGTATTACAATCTTCCTCCGCCACCCCAACTTTACGAAGTAAAATTCATAAAACGGCGGATCGGAAATTTGTGATCTGACCAGTTCAGCAGCGAAGAAGATAGCCAGGACTCCTCAGATGAAGTCACCTTGCAAACCAGGAAACATACCATCTATCACCTTTGGTCATTGTGACCTGGTAGGGATCCCTAACCTTCATCACGATAGCCTGGTGATTTCCATTCAAATTGGAACAGCCACTGTGAGAAGAATTCTGGTAGATGGAGGCAGCTCCGTGAACCTGATCATGCTCGATATGCTCAAAGCCATGAAAATTAGAAAAGATCAAATTACCAAGAAGTCCAGTGTCTTGGTAGGGTTCAACGGAGAAACAAGGAGCACATTAGGGGAAATTTACCTCCCCGCATATATGGCAAGGGTGTTGCATCCTATGAAAGATTTGGAATCTTGGATTGCCTATCATCTTACAACGCAATCCTAGGCAGACCTTGGATTCACAATGTCTAAGCTGTACCTTCAACCTATCATTAGTGCATCAAGATACCAATAGATTGGGGGATAGCAATTATCAAAGGCGCGCACAAGACAACCCAGGAATGCTACACTGAGGCCTTAAAGCCTTCCAAGGCAGGTAAATCCCTTGCATAGCAATTACCGTACCTTGTCAGGAGTACTTATGTAGCACCATCAAGTATGGAAACAGATCAGGTAATTCTCGTCCCTGAGTATCCTGACAGGTATGTCCTAGTTAGGTCTGATATCCTAGATTCTGTCAGGCCTGAACTGGTAGAATTTCTTAAAAATAAATCTTCTCGGTTTGCTTGGTCACATTTTGATATGACTGGAATTAGTGCTGACATAATTACCCATAAATTTAATATTGACCCGTCCTTTAAGCCTGTGCAGCAAAAAAGGACAAAATTTACACAAGAAAGAAATGCATTAATTAATGAAGAAGTGGAAAAACTCCTAGATATGGATATGATCAGGGAAGTAATGTACCCTGAATGGTTAATTCAACTTAGCACCTATGACATAAACTTTGAACCCAGGACAACGATTAAATCATAGGCCTTAGCAGACTTTGTGCTGATTTCAGCCCTAACCTAGAGTCAGACCTAGCTAGAGAAGTAGACCAGTTAGAGAACAAAACGCCAGACCAAGAGTAGACCTTATTCATAGATGGAGCATCCAATGCAAGGGGCACAGGGATAGGATTAGTGCTAAAATCGCCACATGGGGACACAATAGCTCAGGTTGGGAGCCGTGAATTCAGTGCTACTAATAATGAAGCAGAATACGAAGCCCTCATATAAAGACTCAAGGTAGGTTTAGGTCTTGGTGTTCAAGATTTAAAGGTTAGAACAGACTCTCTGTTAGTTGCCAATCAATGAAGGAAATTTACACAGCTAAAGATGCAAAAATGATTTTGTATTTGGAATATGCTAAAAAATTGAGCTATAAATTCCGTTCATTTGACATTGATGAAATACCAAGAGACCTGAATACCCAGGGTCATGCCTTGGCTAGTCTTGGTTTAAATTTCACTCCTACTATTTTTGACAAAATACCCATCTTTCATTTACTTGAATCGGCTATCAGCAAGCCTGAACAGGCGAACCCTGTCAACATCAACAATAATTCGTGCACCAAACTTTATTATGACTGGTTACTCCATGGTATATTACCTCAGGAAAGGCATGAGGCCATGGCCTTTAGAATAAAAGCATCTACTTAGTCTATTATCAATAACACTTTGTTTAAGAGGTCTTAGGCTGGACCATATTTAAGATGTCTTGAACCTGAAGAAGCCAAGCAAGTACTCCAGGAGATACATGATGGATATTGTGCCAACCATAAAGGAGGAAAAAGCCTAGCTAGCAAGATACTCAGGACTGGCTATTACTGGCCTACCCTGAGGGCTGATTGTTTAGAATACTGTGCAAAGTGTGAAGCCTTCCATATACTGTAACACCCCCATACTCCAAAGTGCCTTACCAAGGCCACCTTATGCATAGAGGTGCTACCATCTCGGTTTCTTGAGGTAATGATAATCAAATAGACAATAGAGAAACATATTTAAATAAAGAATTTAACCGCTTACAACTGCCTCACCAAAATGTCTCAAACAAAAGTACAACAACTCAAAAAGTCTAACAACGACTTCAAGACTGAACTC
>VHZZ01009784.1:38575-48973 GCA_009801015.1 Silene noctiflora | reverse complement strand
TTTTTTGATGAACAGTACGAGTCACGTGAACAGTATTTTTTTTTTTTGGTCACGCTTCGAATAAACTCACTAGACACTTGCTCCTGAGATACCAAACCGATTAACCCTCAAACTACCTGCTTGAGTTTAACCCTTGAACTTCAATCGCAATAGGAAATTCAACTAACAACTTCGTTTTGACATGCCTAGGACCGTATAGATTTAGGAAAATCAAGAGCCGAAGCTCTGATACCACTTATGATACGAATTCTACTCAAATAATAGAACTCGTGAGTTTGCAGCGGAAACAATGAAATTGAACAGTCGTGTAAGCTGTCTGTTTGAAGCTATTCTGGAATTTTGGTGATTTTTATGTGAATTTTGTTTTGTAAACGAAAATAAAGTAACAAGGATATTTGCCTCGAAATTTGTGAAGAAATCGAAAGAATGGGATATTTGCTCGGGTTATACCTATAACCCAAACAATGGTGAATTATAATCAAGACCTATTGATTATAATTCGAGCTAATGTTCGAAACGCGACAAACAATAACCAATTTTGGAACGAAACTCGTCGAACCCAATGTTTACACAAGGCAAACAACAACTTCAAGTTTTTTTTATTAATTCTGAATGATCTTATTGATGAAAACCCTTGGCCTTATATAGGCAGTCAACGTCGAACTATCCAGCAAAGTGAAGAGTATGTAATCACTCTTACACTAATTACAACCATTAAAGTATAAAATGAAAGGACTCTAGCATTTAAGCTTATTAAAGACCTTATTTAACCATCAAATAAAATGACAACACATATTAAAATGAACTTAAAAGCTACTGGAATTATTTTGTAATATWGGACCGTTTGCTTTGTTAATGAACTTCGAATAAGCAGCCCCTTGTGAACAATCAGTCCATTATCCAAGAAAGCATGGATAAAAATTGAGCACGACCCAAGCCCAAGTAATCAACATTATTGTCCAATGTTTGCTTCATCAGCTCTTTGTTAACATTATTGTCATCGACTTGAATCGCATCAGTAATAATTTTGATATTGAATAAATTATTTCATATATGATAATTGCATTTATCGTTATATTCAGTTTTATCTGAATTTATACTCTGTTTTATCCAAATAGGTTGCTTGACAACGTTGAACTCTATAAGAGTGAACTGGGCTAACATTGTATTTTATCCCTAGTTACTCAATGAGGTAACATCTCGGAGTGACTAGATTATGAGTCGATTGATGATGTGTTTAACCACCATAGAGTCATAGTGATTTCTAGTCGATTACATAGGCAGAATGTGGAGACACTTTGTCGGAAAATGACCATTTATAGAGTCCTTTATGTTTCCTGGTCGTGGCGAGGATTTTTATTTATTCCTTTGAGTCAATTCTTTAGACTTGCAACTATTTGTCTGAGTTGGTATAGTTTTCTGGTGGCTTTGGTTTTTGTTCTAGGTCGCGCCGTAAAACGAGCTCTGCAGGACTCGCACGAGTTCTGCGGAACTCGCACAAGTTGGCTGGCAGCTTCCAAGGTGTTTTATTTTATTGGTCCAACTCCCACAAGTTGAAGCTAACTCGTGGGGACTCTTCTTTATGCTTCCTTTATCGAACTTCCTTGCATTGAGGGTGCGATCCTTAGGCTTGATTATCCTAGGCATATGCTTCCTCACACTTTGCTTGATCAATCTATAAACTTTAAAACACAATTAGCAACCTCCCTCACTTGCTCTCATTTCCAAAAACTCTTATCAACAAGGCAAACAAATGTAATGCAATGCAAAAAAAAAAAAATAATGAAATTAAATTAAATGCAAGTTAAAAAGTTAGTATACGTACAAATGGTGGTTTAAGGGAGGACTCCACCAAACTTTTCTCCATTAAAGCTTTCAAGGGGGCATGTTGAGGATGTTGTTGACGTTTCTCAACACCTCATATAAGTATCCGAATGTTTGCTCACATTCAAGATAGAAGTCTTGCGTTGATCTTGACATTTCATTGCTCCCATTCTTATAGCTCCCATTGCCAAAATCGTAGTTATAAGGGGATACAAGATCTTGATTTGAGAATAGTGTTGGAGTAGTGTCCTCCTCAATAGTGCGTCTACATAATAAATCTCGTAAAAGGAATATAAGGGATATAATTTACTATTTGTCAGTTGATCAACGTAAATCGGTAATGCTCGGCTGACTAGAGTTTAACGTTACTGTCGTAAGACCGCGGTGATTAACTGATCCCTTACGGTGACACCTGAAGGACGATACCCAAATAGTAAACTAATTATTTGTATGAGATATGATATATAATTAGTATTTTGTATAAGTTGACTTTATTAAGTCAAGTGAATTTATTTATTGATGACGAGTTACGAATTCTGGTCAAAGAGATTTATTATTCAACTATTTGATAATTGATTAATAAATAAATGATAATTTAGTAATTAATAATTAATTATTTAAATTATTACGATATGTGTGTATATTGTGAGGCGGAGGTAATTAGTTAATAATATTTACAAGAGGTTCTAAAATTAACTAATTAATTATTATAAGACACATTTTATATTGATAAAATGGTAAAAAATGTCACTTAATAGTTAAGTGTAAATTATTTGTTAATTTATATTATTTAAGTGTTAAATAATTAAATTAATATTTAATTATATAAGATAATTAAATATAAGTCTTATAAGCATTTGTAGGACGAATGTCGGAAACCGAAATGGACCGATTATGGCCTATTGTGCCGTCACATGTGTAGTGAGATCACCCATGTGGGTTGGCAAGCCCACTACAACATGTTTGACCTCAATTCTTTACATATTGATTTGCCTATAAATAGGCCATGATACACACACTAAAGAGGTTGATTTCTAAGGGAAAAAAAAAACATAAAACACCCTAGGTGGCCGGTCCATTTAAAGAAGATAACAACTCCTTTTCTTCATCTTCTTCATCATCAATTGATCAATTTGTTGATCAGAAAAAAAACCTCATCAAAATAATCACAAAATAATAATATACATCAAATAATATTATCAAAGTAATAATATCATTTATATTATACAAAAATATCCTACATAATATCTTGTTAATATTATTTGGATTTTGGGCTAAGACTTGGGTGGATCCAAAGGAGGTGTCCTAATTTGGATACTAGGAGATCACCAAGCATTTTGATTCAATAAAATTACTATTGTAGTAATTTTATAGCCTAATAACCAATGTAAGGAAATTCTTACTAATTTCTTTTATTTTAGTTTGTCTTCTTTTGCATGCATGTGAGTTAAGATCAATTTAATAAATTAACATGTAATTTATCATATCATTATAATAGTCTACTGAAGGTCTTAAACTAACAAATAGAGCATTTCCGACATAAGGATTGACTAGTCCTTCAAACTCGTCATCCCATAAGCCATTGACTTCCGCTACTTCTTCCCTTAATTTGAAAAGACCATGGTAGGCATAGTCCCTTCTCCTTTGTTTTGGCACTCGGGGCCTTCATTGGTACTTGTCCTCGAAAACAAGATTTGCAAGCTCTTATTTGTGTTGTTGTTGTTTGCAAAAACTCCTAGCTCCCCAAATAGAGCAATTTCAATGTTATCTACCTCCTTCTTCCAATTCGGCAAGGTCTCTTAATCCTTTTCACTTGGCTTTTCCTCCTTGATGGCCCTTGTAGTGGAGGATTCCGGCTTCTTCTTCTCTTCTTTTCAATTGTATTGGTCAACCATGAAGCATGACTCATTTAAGTGTGGTGCTTTCATTGTCTTGTCGAGGTTGAAATTTATTTTCTCATCACTCACTTCAAGGGTAAGCATACCATTCTTGACATTAATAACCGCTCCGGCGGTGTGAAGAAAAGGCCTCCCCAAGATAATGGTATATTAGAGTCTTCCTCCATATCTACTATAACGAAATCCACCGGTATAAAGAATTTGCAAACTCTTACCGGCACGTCTTCCCATACTCCTAGTGGCTTCTTTATGAAACGGTCCGCCATTTGCAATGTCATAGAAGTACACTTCAATTCCCCCACACCAAGCTTGTCACATACTAAGTATATCATGACACTCACACATGCACCTTAGCCACATAATGCTTTAGCGATGGTGGTGTCTCCAATAGTACATGTAATACCTCAGGTATTTAAGTCTTTGGGTACTCTATCGAGTAAGTTATAGTCAGAGTCTGGATGAGTTCATGTTCCTTGTATACTCGACCGAGTTGGGGAAACTCGATCGAGTAGGCGGTACTCGATCGAGTACGTTAGTTACACGATCGAGTGCTTGTGTTTATACGGGTTTTCGTCCTGTTTAATTTTAAAGAAAAAGGGAAGGCTTTTTATATAACAATGACAGTTTCTTTCATTTACCTTTATTTTATAAATATTTCACACCAAACTCAAAGAACGTTGATCTACTCCTCTCTCTTCATACCGTTGTGTCCGTCATCTTGTGGGAGGTGACTCGTAGAGGAAGCTTTCTGACCTTTCCTGCGCTAGTGTTGTGATTCCATATCAGGTAGGGTTTACCTACTTAGTTATTGTTTAATTTGTTAAGATGATGTGATGACATGAGTATGATTGTGATTATGATTTTATTTCTTAGTATTGGCATGCTTATCAATTTGTGGTTGTTGCTATTGTTTGTATAAGGTTCGCGAGGTGCGCCCTTGGCTGAGTGGAGTCATTTGCGGGAATGGCTTCACACCCTTGTTCGCCCCTTGTGGTTCCCTTCACAAGAGGGATGTGCACATTAATGATCATTGGGTTATTCTCTCTATGTTGTTGAGTGAGGCTTAGGTGGTAAGGTTGCGGTCCCCACCGGCAGTGTGGATTACCTGTTGCGATGGGTAATGTGGTAGGGCTACACACTTGATGTGTAGTCAGGTGATTGGAGAGTTGTGGAGTTTGGAGAAATGTGATATTGTGTGTCATGGTCTTATTTAATTATTCAGTAACTAACCTCATTTAATTGTTTGTAAAATTTGGTGATCCATTCGGGGATGGTGAACAGTTGATTAGAAGGTATGCTTTAGGATAGCTCGCGGGGCTCGATGGCATGGAGTCGTCACATAGTTTTGATAGCTAGTCTTCTGCTGACTTTTTGTTATAATTTACGATATAGTTTTAATAGTTGTTTTGGGACAGTTGTAATACTTCAATTTTGGAGTTTAAATGGATGACTTAAACAATTATACTTTAAATGTTATTTCTTTATGGTCGCTTTTGATATACTGTACCTTAGGTAACCGAGATGGTAGCATCTCCATGTGCTAGGATGGTCTTGGTAAGGCACCTTGGTGTGTAGGGGTGTTACAAAGTGGTATCAGAGCGACGATTTTGGAACCTGTTATCAATGGACCTAATGAACATAGAGAGTCAAACTAAAATGAACCCGGGTAGGAGTTGTTAGGAACTAATGCAAAGGCCTTGGGAGACGTCCTAAAGTCGCGTACTTGCCCTTGCAATTTTGAACCGGTCACAATGGGTGTGTCATGGGATCACTACCTGTTTTTTTTGTTATCTTTAATGCATGTGTGTTGGATAAAGTATATGGTTGAAGTGGTTGGAGAAGAAAGGTGGAAGTATGTGTTTCATGTGAGGTGTGAATTGCATGAGAAAGATGTGTTTATATGATTAAGTGAATTGTATTATCGGCATATGATAGTAACATGTGGTTAGGAGTTTAATGTGGTATGTTATTTTCATGTTGTTGCGTAAATTCGAAGTACCAAAGAATGTGGGTAGTATAATTCGTGAGCATGACTCGATCGAGTAGGGTGGACTCGACCGAGTAGGGCTGACTCGATCGAGTGGTTATTTTGTTGTGTTGGGCAGAAGTTCCTGTTTCTTATGTACTCGACCGAGTTAGTAGGGGACTCGATCGAGCTAGTCGCACTCGACCGAGTTAGTCTGGACTCGATTGAGTATGTTTTATATCAGACCTATTCTGTTTCTGCAAGCTTGGGTACTCGATCGAGTGTGTAGTTTACTCGATCGAGTGGCTCCTACTCGGCCGAGTACGTGTGTGTACTCGATCGAGTGTGTCTTTGTGCAATTCATAATTGATTTGAGTCGTAGGCTATATGCTTACGTTTATCCCTTTTTATAGCTCAAAGATATGCCGCCAAAAAGATCTGCAACGTACGTTAAGGCTCAAGAGATGAGCATCGAGGATATTGCCAAAATGATTGAGCACCAACATGCGCTTAGAGACCCTCAAGAGGTTTAGGAAGGAGAAGGAGACTGGGGTAGACTTCTCCAAAATGATTACAACCATATCTCGCTTCAACCCCACAACCTACTTGGGCACGAGTGCCCCGATTTTGCTCGACAATTAGCACCGTGAGATGGAGAATATCCTCGGGGTGGTAAAATATTCGGAGGAGTTCAAGGTTGAACAGGATGCGTTCTACCTAAGGGATTTCGCTGGAGAGTGGTGGGACAAGGTGAAAGAGAGTGCCTTGGAGAGTTACTTGAAGCAGGGCGAGACCGCAATTCCGTGGTCCGAATTTAAGAGAGCTATGAGGAATGAGTTTGTTCCGGAGCATGCTCCTATCAAGTTGCAGGATAAGTTTGACTCTTTTGTGATGACTAAGGATATGACTATGACGGAGTACTATCACAAGTTCAATGAGAAGTCAAGTTATGCTGAGGATATGGGGTTGACTCCGGTGAATTTGGCGCTTCTGTTTGAGAAAGGGCTGACTTATAATATTATGTAAAAGCTACCGGCGGGGACCCTTACTGATGTTAAGGAAGTTTACGAGAGGGATGGATGGGCTGAGAGGTTGTTCGAACTAGCCAAGGAGACTGGAGAGAAAAGCTTGGAGAAGAGGAAGGATGAGAGTGATGGTGGTAACCAACCTGGTTACAAACGAGGTAACCACAATAAGCCTAAGGCTTATTCTTATGGGTTAGGATTCAGTGGAGGATCGTCTTACGGTCGTGGTGGTCGCAGTAGCAGTGCTAACTAGAGCATTGTGTGTTTCAACTGTGGCGGTAGTGGCCTCAAGAGGGATGAGTGTACCAGTGTTGTTGGAAGGGGCTTTTAGAGACAGTCTCAGGGGAACTTTTCTCAGGGACCGACGTAGAGCTTTGCTAGTAATCGACCAGTTGGGTCATGGAGCAACCAAGGTGGGCAGGGCAATAGTGGCGGTTTTAACCGCAATGGTGGTGGTTCCTATCAGCGATCGGCGGTTAGTGCCAATTAGGCATCAGCTGCCAAGTCTACTGCATTAGCTAGTACGGTGCAAGGAGGTGGTCAAAAATAATAGCGGCAAGCTCTTCATGATGGACAAGCAAGCCATAGTGGATGATGCGCAAGTGGTTACTGGTATATTTCTTGTAAATAACGTTCCTACTTTTTTTTTATTTGATTCGGGAGCGTCACACTTGTTTTTATCGTCAAGTCATGCTAAGTCTTTGGGTTTGGCGGAGTTTCTGTCTGTAAAGGATGAAGTTTTCATATCGTCTAGGGAGTCAGTGTCTTGTGAGAAGTTGTATAAAGGGGTATCTATGGTTATTGGACAAGTTGATCTTCCAATTGACTTGTTTGAATTTCCTTTGGATGGTTTTGTGATGATAGTAGGGATGGATTGGTTGGTAAAGTATAAAGCTAGAATAGACTATCACCAAAAGAAAGTGTCTTTAAGGGGTCCTAAGGGTGTTAAGGTGTCTTACCATGGGTTTATGGTCAAACCCAAAATCAAGGTGATTGCAGCTATAACCTTGAAGTCTCACTTAAGGAAGGGGTGTTCTATGATCCTTTGTCATATATGGGATAGCCGGTCAGAGGAGCTGAAAGCGACAGAGATACCAGTTGTGGATGAGTTTGTGGATGTTTTCCCAGAGGAGATACCGGGGTTACCACCAAGGAGGGACATCGACTTTAGCGTAGAGTAAAAGCCGGGAATGGGACCTATATCTAAGGCTCCTTACCGGATGGCACAAAAGGAGTCGGAGGAATTGAAGAAGCAATTGGATGATCTATTCGAGAAGGAATATATCTGACCTAGTGTATCGCCTTGGGGTGCACCAATGTTGTTTGTGAAGAAGAAAGACGGGAGTTTGAGGCTGTGTATCGATTACATAGAGTTAAATCATGTCACAGTGAAGAATAGGTATACTTTATCGAGGATAGATGATCTTTTTGACTAGTTGAGTGGGGCGGGTGTCTTTTCCAAGATAGATCTCAGATTGGGATATCATCAGTTGAGGATTCGAGAGGAGGACATACCAAAGACAGATTTCGATCGCGGTATGGTCACTATGAGTACGTAGTGATGCCGTTTGGGTTGAGTAATGCAACAGCGGTGTTTATGGTTCTTATGAACCGAGTCTTCAGCCAGTACTTGGATCAGTTCGTGGTGGTGTTTATAGATGATATCGTAGTCTATTCCAAGACTAAGGAGGAGCATGCTGAGCATCTACAATCGGTATTGCAAACCTTGCGCGATAACCAATTGTATTCTAAGTTATCTAAGTGCGAGTTTTGGTTATAAAAGGTGGCCTTTTTGGGCCATGTGATCCCTAAGGATGGGGTGTATGTGGATCCTAGCAAGATAGTTGCAGTGTCTAACTAGGAGGCACCAAAGAATATGGCAGAAGTTCGGAGTTTCTTAGATTTGGCTGTCTACTAAAGGAGGTTTGTCAAAGACTTCTGAAAGATTGCCAGACCTATGACATCGTTGATGAGGAAAGAGAACAGGTTTAGCTGGGATGAAAGTTGTGAGATGACGTTCCAAACATTAAAGGAGCGTTTGACTACAGCTCCAATCTTKGCTTTACCTGAAGGGAGCGAGAATTTCGAGGTGTATACGGATGCTTCGAAAAATGGGTTGGGTTGAGTGTTGATGCAGAATGGGAAAGTCATTGCCTATGCTTCTAGGCAATTGATGTCTTATGAGGAGAACAATCCGACGCATGATCTAGAGTTGGGTGAAGTTGTATTTTCTCTAAAGATTTAGAGACACTACCTATATGCGGCGACCTTTAAGGTGTTTTCTGATCACAAGAGTTTGAAATACATCTACACTCAGAAGGATTTGAATATGCGACAGAGAAGATGGTTGAAGCTCATTGGGGATTATGACATGGATATCATATACCATGAAGGAAAGGTGAATATGGTGGCAGATGCACTGAGTAGAAAGAGTGTGCATTCCCTATGCACAGCTATGTCACTGACGAGATTGAGGAATGAGGTGACCAAGATGGGGATACATGCGATATAGAAGGGGGATGCTATAAGGGACTTAATAGTTAAGCCAGAGCTCCATGATGACATTCGGAGGAAGCAGGCTCTTGACCCTAAGATTCAGGAGTGGATGGCTGGGTAGAGAAAGGGGCAGTGTCACGGTTCTCTATTCATTCTGATGGGAGTGTTCGGTTCGATGGGAGGTGGTGTGTACCTAATGATGAAGAGATGAAAAAGCTGATTCTGACGGAGACTCATTGCACTCCGTATTCAGTGCATCAAGGTGGTGACAAGTTTTATAAGGACTTGAAAAAGACTTTTTGGTGGCCGGGGATGAAGAGGGAGACAACTGAGTTTGTGGCTTGATGTTTGACTTTCCAGAGAGTCAAAGGGGAGCAGCGAAGACCGCAGGGTAAGATTCAGTCCTTGAGGTACCAGAGTGGAAGTGGGAATCTATCTCTATGGATTTCATCATAGGACTACCGAAGACTCATCAAGGTAATAACATGATTTGGGTGATCATGGATCGGTTGACCAAGTCATCTCACTTTATTCCTATGAAAGGTACATGGAGTAAGGTGCAGTTGGCGAATGGTTACAAGAAGAATGTAGTGAGACTACATGGGGTGCCAAAGTATATAGTGTCATATCGAGATGCGAGATTTATTTCTCGATTTTGGCAAGAGTTGTAGGAATTGATGGGTATTACACTGAAGATGAGTACAACTTTTTGACACAGGCTATCGCGCACCTATGTAAAGATAAACTACTGTAATAACAAGTGAATGTAGTAAAAGGGGTCGAACCACAGAGAGAAATAGATTTACCTTGTGAATTGCTATGGATTGGTTTTTATCAAGGTCGAGTTACTTTTTTTGTTTGAGATGATGATAACAAAATTATAAATAAGATTTAAACAATATAAATGAAAAAAATCAAGGGAGTCGGGTCACATATGCATAAATAAAAGGTTCATGCTAGATTAGA
Source organism: Silene noctiflora (assembly GCA_009801015.1). Taxonomy (NCBI): domain Eukaryota; kingdom Viridiplantae; phylum Streptophyta; class Magnoliopsida; order Caryophyllales; family Caryophyllaceae; genus Silene; species Silene noctiflora. The sequence continues at coordinate 38,798 of VHZZ01009784.1, read as the reverse complement.
AATGCATAACAAAAGATAAATGCCTAGGCCTAGAGACCACCACCTCTCGATATTATTGTCAAGCCTTAGATCGGGTCCTAACGAACTCTCACTATGGTTAGGTCAATCTACTACAAAATGCTTAGTCTAATACAAATCCGTGCCTCTCGACTTATAGATTGTATTAACAAATTTAATCTAAGATAGTGATCAATTACCAAAGATTAACAAATAAATAGCAAAC
>VHZZ01009781.1:4250-20249 GCA_009801015.1 Silene noctiflora | reverse complement strand
TACATTTTGTCCAACTAAACAATATTATTTTTCATATAACTCGATATTTTTATTGTTAAAATTTTTTACGCACCCCCTTCCATCAAATTCTAGAATCGCCTTTGCTGGTAGGTAGACCAAACGTCGTGATGCTGTAATGCTCTAGCATTTTATTCCATGCTTGTTTAGTTAGGAATAAATGATTTGATGGGACATGAGTTAATTAGGTATAAGGGATGAGTTTGCTTTTGATCCTCAGCCAGTCACTTGAATTGAAGCATGGAGAAATGATAAATGTACTAGTGAGAGGCAGGAAGGACACCTAAGAAGATGGGGGCTGGCCGGCTGGGATGATTTGAGGAAGATAAGTGTCTATTTTGGTATTGATGAGGGTATCCTTTGAATAGGCCAATTTTAGGTATATAACTGATATGGTTGATAGATCCTCCTGGAGTTTGTTTTTATGTTTCTCCTGACTCTTTATTTCATCCCCCTCTCTCTCTCTCTCTCACATACGTTCTTCCTCTTTTCAACTTTTTAGTTAGTCAATCCCCAACTCTTGATGCTGAGGCGTGGCTGTTGAATGATCGATGCTTTTGACCATTTTTCCTAGGATCTTTTAATGTTCACTTTGGAGAGGATGGACTTTTCTATTAAATGAAGAAAGTGGTTGTTTTCTGTACCTCTGGTGACTGTTTCTTGGTGCTTATTAATGCAGAATCTGCTAGATTAGTTTTAGAAGTTCACGGGATCATCTTTCCCTTCTTTTTTTCATATTGATCGTAGGTCACCAACTATTTTGTGAAGAAAGGCAGATTAGGACGATTTTCTAGATGGTGTCTACATGTCGAATAAATCTTCTCAGAACTGTACCATCTCACATCTTCTCTTTGAAGGAGAAATTTAAATTTTTTTGCAAACCTAATGAGGAAAACTTGGGATATTTGCGGTGTGTGTTGGTTTCATTTCAAGCAATGTCATGTCTTACAACTAATCTGGCTAAGACTGCTTATTCCTGCTGGTGACGTGTCAAATTTCAATGGCTTGGCTGAGTTCTTTGGTTGCGGCATCAAATCTCTGACATTGTTTTTATTAAGCCACCCTTTTGGAACCTTGGTCAAGTACATCTGGCAAGTTTTGCTACGTACTTTATGTGTCTCTATACTATTTGCACTAGTCTTGCAGCATGGCTTGAAAATATTCAACTAGATTTCTTTAGGGGTGGCAAAAAGACAATGCTGAGCATAAAATAATTGATTGGTTGGATAACCCCCCGAAGTTTATCCATGACCCATAAAGTTTAAGAGCTGTAAGCCATAAGGTGGCGAGAGTAGACGCTCAATTATTCTGAACCTTCCACTGGTAAAGTTAATTTTATGGTTTTTTTCGACAGCATGTTTCCGGCTTTTGTGGCTGGTAATATTGTTTTCTGCGATCTTTCATTATCTGTTTTTCATCATGTGTTTTTGCTTGTTACCTCACAAACCTCAAGTATCAACTTGTAATGCACTACAGGAGAATACCACAAGCACTACCACCACTCAGGTCAATATAGAAGACGGACCTGTTCCTACTATAACGACCGAAAAGGACCTGAAGGTGACTGTTGAGAAGGAGTTGGTATCCCAAGCTGAGGAGGAGGATATGGAAGCTCTTCTCGGCACGTATGCATTCCCAGTTAACTGTTTTGTGTGTCTTTGTTTGAACTTATTTTTTTTGTTATGGCGCTAGCCAAGAAAAGGATCTTTTATAGTGTAAATGTTGTTTAGTTCAATCTGGCATTGGCAATCTAAAGTTCGGGGTTTTCTTCCAATACTGCAGAACCCTACAAGGCAAACATTTTCTGAAGATGCTTTTAACTCCATTACTTCTTATATTCTATACAAGTCAGCTGCCTTATTGGATTATAATGAGTTCTATTTCGCGTTCTTTAGGTGGTATTGTGGGGGCTTGTACAATTCAGTGACATAGAAAGTCACTTGTATCTTCATCAATGAAATCAACGAACTAGTTAACGGATATATTATATCAACATAATATGATCTTTATTTGCTTCTAAATGCAGTTATGTCATGGGCATTGGTGAAGCGGAAGCTTTTTCTGAAAGGTTAAAGCGTGAACTTCAGGCTTTGGAAGCAGCTAATGTGCATGCTATTTTGGAAACAGAACCCTTGGTTGAGAAGGTAACCTACTGAGTATTTTTTTGAAGATAGTGTCTATATGGATTAAGCTGCAAAGCGTTTTTGTAACCTTTTTGTTTACTGAACTCTGAAGTGGTGAAGTCTTTGTAAATGCTCGGGTGGATTATATTCTTTGTTTCTTGTTTGAGCTACAGCCTTGTAAAGGTGTTATCTCCATTTATTCCGTGGAATGGAAGATGAATTTAGATTTATCCCTCATCCTTCTCTTCCTCTGGAAACAAAACATTGATGCCTTGGTCGCTTTATATGGAGGAAAAACCTTTTTTAGAAAATGAACATTAGAACAGTTGCTTCTTTCGTTTCAATGAGCTACTTTGAGGAGATTCATTTGGCCTAGGGATAGCATAAGAATGGGTGCATGATGTAACCTTAAAGCGTGTACCTGACTTGTGAGTTGTGAAATCAATGTTCTACTCCGAAACACAGTTCGTGCACACGCCTTCTAGTTAAAATGTGCTATTGAAGCCGTTAATCTTACATTGATGATGCTTCCTACTGTTTAGCATCTAAAATCTGCGTGGCTACTGAGTTCAATAAAATGGATGCAGAAAGTGATAATCCTCGTTTCTGCAGTGGAAATATTGCTTTTAAAGTGCCTCTGCTTCAGATGGTTGTTGATTTCACTATGGATAGTGGTTTAGATCTATACTTCCCTTCGAAAGGATTGAGTATAAGACTATGAGGGTCTATCTTTAAGATAGCTATAACTATTCCTAACTGATATGCAAGCCGTTGATTTAAGTTACTTGAAGTTGATAGTCAATTGTTGGAGGAAAGCCTGAAAAGAATGTCGCCAAAGTGTGAAGCTTCTTATTATGCTTCGTATCTCTTTAAAAGCATTAAAACAATAAGAATGGAGTGAAAATACAAGCTGTCATAATGCGGTAAAGTAGAAATATGACAAAAAGTTCACAAGAACTCCAATCCTGTCCAAGTGTCTAACATATATTCGTGAAATGAACTGTCTTCTGATGCTTTATTTTTGAAAAACTAAACGCGTTATTTCTTTCCTGACAGAGATTGCTTTTATCAAAATGAGTTCTTGTTTTATGTCTTGTATGTTGAATTCTTTGGATTTGTCCCCTGGCTTGTTCATCCTTATTCTTGTCGCCTAAGTCTGCAATGTTAATGGTTTGGCTGATTCCCTGGGTGCAGCATGAATAATATTTCTTCATCGTTCTTGGGTTTCTGTTTGGATGCCTCTTTTAAGTGAAATTCAATGTGCAATCCCGTTATCGTGAGGGGAAAGTTCAAAGCTCTATCGAGTCAACTCTTCGAGAAAGCACCTCGTGAAGTGTTAATGTACTTTATTCTCTCATTAATGTCACTGCTATTGTCGTCTCAAAGGTTAAGAAATATTCAATGTGATTTGTTGTGGGGGTGTCGATAATTTGCATATGGGTTCCATTTGATTAATCGAATGTGATTTGTGTTATTAAAGACTGATGACTCAGATTTTAGGCGTGAGGCTATAAGTCTTCATGGCGACGAGGTGCGAAGTGGGTTCTCCGAGAAGCAATTTAAATAGAGAAGCTATATAAAACCCTAATGATTGAGAGGAACATTCGGTTTTGAGTCTCCTGGAGTTACTTGTGCAAAGTCACCCCCTATGGAATTATGAGTTGATTTGGTTGCATAATAATATAAGGTTTTTCTGTCTTGATTTTCTTCCATTTTTTAGAAAAACTGCCCCGGTTGACTTCCTCACCACTACGATTTCGGAGTGGGAAGCTCCTAAAAGTTTACTCTTGTACCTGGGTTAGAATAAGAGAAAATACCAATAGATGACAAGGAGAAGGTTCTTTTGGGCTAGCTGATGTTCCTTGTGCATTGAGCATTGAATTAAATCATCTGAATGGAGATATGAAGGTTCTGAAGGTTCCAGGTAATGATTTCGGAGACTAGGCGAGATGATTGATTTTGAGATCAAGGCTCAAATCTAGATTTAATACCATGGCGTTGAGGGTGAAGAATCCATGGATCATATTTTACTATTGATCCCTTGGGTTTTGTCATTGCTACACTTATCCTTATCTATTTTTGGCTTGTATTGGGCTCACTCATTTAGTGCTGAAGTTTTTAGGTTCGCATTGAAGAGAAAAATGAAAAAAGGGTTTTGTAGCGATGTTTGGAAGATGGTCACTTAGCTAGGTGGTGATCCTTGATGAACAGAGTTGTCGTTTTTTGAAGATGTTACCACTATGCAGAAAAAATTGAAATGCTGATTTTTGAAGAGTTCATTGCCTTCGTTTTAAGTTGTTCCATATTTGGAGTCAAGTGCTCCACTCTCACCAACATATTTCATTTTTCTCTTTGTGGATGAGATCACTTGTGAGATCTTAACAGCTCTACCATCTAGTTTTTTTGTGTATGGGTGCCACCCCTTGTTATTGTTTAATTCATTTCCCAAATTGCCTTCAATAAAAGGATAGTTCCTGAGGTTGGTCTTAGAAGCGCGATTGACTTGGTGGCATGCAAGCCTTATAATTATAATTTATATAACCTAGTTCTAAGTTGTTGTATCTCGTAATATTTGTTTACTTTTCCATTGTTACATGAGATGCAGTTGTACATCCATCTATGGTTTATTTAGCGCTGACTTATAAATTACGTCGTAGAGTATGCAAACGATTTCTCTCCATGCAGGTATTAAGAGGTGTTGATAGTGCCTTGAACTGTGTAGACGATATGGATGAGTGGCTTGGTATATTTAATGTGAAACTCAGGCACATGAGAGAAGACATTGAGTCGGTAAGTTAATGTTACTATTTTGTCTCTTTTGAAATTTCCTAGATGGAACCTCTTTTATCCAGTCAAAAACTATCTTTGTTTACATATCGTGTTGGTGGTCATTTCGTTACAAATTGATACTGCTGAAAAAGAGATGTTTCCGCTGGATGTTAATTATTGAACGACTTGCCAAGGATCCCGATTTAAATTCTCATCTGCGCTATGGTTTATGTTTGCGCAATCCCACCAAGAGGGTAAAGCTGACAGAGTATCAGTCACATGAATAATTTTTTTGTCTAATTGACATTTTTGTCAAGGGACAAATACGAGTAGTCTTGAAGAATAAGAAGCAAGTGATATATCAAGATTCTACTATGCTGTTTTGGTGTTGGTGTTAATTATTTATTCTTCAACCGTTTTCCTAAGTTATATTCAGGAATTTGTTTGTTTGTATAGTTCCGTTTTACAAGCAACACGGCTCAAGTGTAATATATATAGAAAGATAGTAGGGGACACACCCACATCTAAAGTTTTCAATGAAGCTAAATTAATCACTTGGAAAAAGGTTCTTCTGTGAAACTTTAGCCTTTAGGTATATGTAATTTTTTGTTTGTTCAATTCAAATTCTTGTATTGGGTTTAGTTTCCTCTGCTTTACCCCTACCTGAATTCTTCGTAAAAGAAATGGATATACACAGACACTTCAACAGAGGGTCCTTTGTCCCTCGGCCTCCCAGGGTATTAAAATGCAGTATTGGTAGCTGTCGGAATTGTTGTATATGGGAAGTCAGGATGTTACGTAAAGGGTAGCGGCATTGCAGTTATAATTACCAAATGTGTCAAATCTTCACCACATGTGAAATTTAAGTTTGTTTTCTATGTTTATAGCTCTTCTTCTCTTTATACTTCTTTTTCACAAATACAAACACCATTTACAAATCTAAATGTTTTCTAATATATTATCACAAAATAACGGGCAGTATAGATAATGTCTGAGAAGACAGCAAAAATTCTGGCGTTTTACCATGGGGGTTATATAACTATTGACAGTGTGACGATGGTCTGAAAACAGGAGCATTTACAAAACATTCCCTGTGATTGAGCTGTTCCCAACTTCCCATTGTGGATAAATATTGATAATATTGACCAAAGCTTTGTTGCCCTAACTTGCCTCTTGTGTTGTTCAGATTGAAACCCGGAATAATAAGCTGGAGATGCAATCTGTGAATAATAAAGCATTGATAGAGGAACTTGACAAGCTTCTTGAGCGATTGCGTGTGCTTCCGGAAGTACGCTTTGTTTTCCTTCTCTTTTCATTTGTTTACTAAAGGAAGAACATAAATTGACCATTTGCTGCATCTAGTATGCATCATGCCTGACAGGTGGTTCCTTTGACGAAGCATACATAACTAAAAACATAGAAGCATGTGAATGGCTTAGTGGTGCGCTCCGTGGTGTCGAAGTCCCAATTTTGGAATCTGCTTTTGCAAATATGCGAGCTGTATGTTCCACACAACTTTTGCTGCTTTAACTTTTAACATGTAGGCCAAGCATAGTACATGTATTGTTATGATACGAATGTTAAGTTTTCTCATGTATCGTTATAGGTGATCACAGCTGATAGCATAATGCATACTGGCCATTTTGACGTTGTTTCTTCTATTTGTCAAGTGTTCAATCCTGCTTGGTGATTTTTGAGTATGTAGTTGAAATAAGTGCTCCACCATCAGCAGCACTTGGTACTTATTTTCTTTGTAGAAGATTAATAAATTAATTGATAGCCTCTATTACTTACAAAAATTACTCGAAATCTTTTCCATGTAAATTTTTTAGATAAGTAGTCAACCATTATCTGGGAGACTGCATTCTACTGGTCTGAATGAGAAATCATTCTTTTTCTGCATCTGATCTTGGTGCCTGGGGTTAGAATGAGTCAAGTAGAATGCCGTCTATTCCCCAAGCACCAAGATCAGAAGCAGAAAAAGAATGATTTCTCGTGGCATATCAGATGCAGAAAAAGAATGATTTCCGTGTAAATGCCAGTTGTTTCATTCTTTTATTCTAACCCCAGGCATCAAGATTTCGTGTAAATGCCAGTTGTTTCATAGAGCTAGAAATCTTAATCAAGAGAAGTCATGTAGTAGATCCTTTTCCTTCCAAACTAGGAAATAGAAAGTCATTTGTCATTGAAAAGTTATCCCTATGAAAATTATTGCACTAACTCTTTTCAAACGGATCAATAATGGTCCGTTTGCGGATACTACTTCTACTTCCGAAAGAATTCTAGGGATATGTCTTGAAGAATAAATTAACCGGTTGTATGGCAAGCAATGGAGTCAAGGAGTAATCTTCTAACTAAATCTTTCATTTCTTGGAAGAGATTCGGAACCCGATAATATTTAGCTCACAGTTATACGGAAATTGATGGCATTCTCCTAGGCTCAATGTATTTACTACGTCCATTATTTCACGTTGCTTGGAAGTAGGGATGTCAATGGGGAAGGTATAAGTGGCCAAAGTGGGTACCATATCGCACCCGTCTCAGTTGGTGCGGGTATGGGTAGAGTTTTAGCAGGTGGTGGAGCGAGTATGGTTATCGATCATAATACGAGCCATGGGTAGTGGGTGGGATTGAATTTTGCATCATACTCACTTCCTACCCGTCTACCCGCCAACTATTAAAATATTTAATACTAATATTACTATTCTATAAAGTTTTTGTTTTCTTGTCGAAAATCAATGAAAATTCTAATTAGAAAAGCTAAAATCAAAATCATTTGAATATTTATAGTGACTAAACTAGATTTTACTTAAAGGTTGACTCAAGTTACGGTATAAATGAGTAATGGGTAAATGGGGTGGGTACAGTTTTAGATCCCAAACTGTTGGGGCGGGTATGGTTTCAGAAACTTCCACCGGCCTTGGGTGGTGGCGGCAGGTAGGGTAAGCGTTAGCATTTTCATACGGGTGCCAAGTGCCAAGTGCCAAGTGCCTACATCTGCCCGCTTTGCCTTGATGAGATTCCTACTCAGAAGAGTAGAAATTCTTCGGAATAGCTTCTCTGCTGTTATTTGGTTTATTTGAATGATGTGTAGTTTCCGGTTTTTAGGATACCTGAATTTCATTTCTTCCTGCCTGCTCATCTGATTTGGAGTGACATGTCTTTCTATGTTAAGTTTGTCCTTCCCAAAAAGCTGTTCGTATTTTGTTGATCGCAGATGTCCATCAGGAAAGAAACATTGGCGTTTCATTTCCTTAACTCCTTTCCTAGCACGTGTGATTTTGTAAGAATTCCACAGTAAATAGCTCTCATTCACTACACTTCCGTGTTCTGAGAATGTCGCAGGTTAAAGAGAAGAAATCAGAACTTGAGAAGCTTAAGAGCACTTTTGTTCGTAGAGCAACTGAATTCTTGAGGAATTACTTTGCCAGCTTGGTGGACTTCATGATCAATGACAAGAGCTATTTTTCACAGGTAGAGTAATAACCATATTGCTATTCGTATTTCCAAGACCTTGACATGGTATATATCTAACCTTTTGATCATTGTTGACCAGCGTGGACAGTTGAAACGACCTGACCATGCTGATCTGCGATACAAATGTAGGACGTATGCTCGGCTTTTACAACATCTGAAGGTGCTAAAACCAGAAGCTACTGTGATTTAATTACTTGCTACATTTTGGACGTCCTCTTATACCTTTTATTTGATGATCCAGAGCCTTGATAAGAACTGCTTGGGTCCATTGAGAAAAGCATACAGTAGCTCTCTTAATTTGCTCCTCCGTAGAGAGGTGAGGGAACTTATCAGTTTACCATTGTGTTTCATATGGCCCTGTAGATAAATGGTGTAACTGGTAATGGGGATTCCTTCATCAGGGGATAATAATTGAATCCTACTCTCCAGGGTAAAGGTTGAAATCATTAACCTCAAGAGTCAAGACGGTCCCCTGATCCTCAAAAATTTACATTTCTCAAATATACAAGTTGCATGTCCACGTAAAACTTGCTATGCTACCAACAGAACTTTTAATTGTTTCTGAGCTGTGGATGCCAGCTTCCTATGCAGTGGTGTGTCAGCTTTCTACGCTGTGGTGTGTCAGCTTTCTATCTAGATTTTGACTGGTGTCTGTAGACATCCAATAACGATCCTTTCCACCCTGATTAGCACTTGTCCTTTTATCATTTTGTAGATAAGTTTACTCACTATAGTATGAGAGTGCAGTGATTTTGCTCTCATTCTTTATATTGGTGCACCCCAATGGTGTCTTTTATTGTACCAAGTCTCCTGCCTTCCTGCGGTTATGTTTTTGTACGTGGGAGTCCGTTCCTTAGGTGTCCCTATCAATACATGAGCATCAAACCCTTGGTGTTTTCTGAGTTTCTGTACATGGGGGTCATTCCCTTTGTGTCCTTTAATTAATAACCTCTATAAAAAGTAATCTATATTGAAGTCATAACTAGTTCACCGCCAAGTATTGGTGTACGGTGTACCTTACGTTCTATTTAGAAAAAAAATTTCCATATTTTCAGGCCCGAGAGTTTTCAAATGAGCTTCGAGCTAATACTAAAGCGTCAAGAAATCCAACTGTTTGGTTAGATGCTGCTGCTGGTGCTGGTCAAGCTGTGAATAATACAGACACTTCTGCCGTTTCTGAGGCCTATGCCAAAATGCTAACAATATTTGTCCCACTCCTTGTCGATGAGGTTGTATCCAAGCTCATCATTAATATGACTTTTGGTTTATTGGTTAAAATTGTATTGATGTTAATAGGAACCTTTTGAATCTCAGAGCTCCTTCTTTTCGCACTTTATGTGCTTTGAAGTTCCTGCAATCAATCCACCTGGAACTCTACCTAATGGTAACAAGTCATCGTCAGGTGATGCCGATGATGATGATCTTGGGATTATGGATATCGATGACAATGACCGCAAAACAGGTAACTTATATCTTTCAGCAAAACTTCATCGTCATTCTGATGCATTTAAACAAACAATAGATTGCTAAATGATGGCCATATACTGCTCAAACATTGGTCAAACGCACATAGGCCAACCTTTTAGCAAAACTGATATAAGGGAGCTCGGCTTGTTGAAACTTGATATTACATAGCCGAGCTTCTTCAAATGTACAAAGTCTGGGTGAGATGAAGAGTGTTTTGAATACATTGTTACTTCCAGGCTCCAGCCCACATCCTGATTCGATTAAGCTAGTACTTTTATATTACTAATTTAGTTTAATGACTCAGATTTAGTCCATAAAGAAATTGTGTCTTGGTGGGTACTTTTGACCACATTAAAATGGGTAGTTCCAATGAGAAGTTAAACGCTTTTTTTTTACACTTTCTTTGAAGATAATTGTGAACGCTATGCTCTGGTGTTGATATTTTAGATGCATTTCCTTGTTCATGGTAAAGATTTCATGCTTAAAATTAAGAAGTGATTACTGAGAGAACTTTCTATCATATCTGGCGTAGGTATAAATCCAGTGGAGTTGGCTGCATTAAATGAATGTCTTCAGGACTTGCTTGATGGAATTCAGGTAAGTTTTCTATAGATAATCTTCTGTTTTGGACATACATGTTCAGATATGTTACTTGATATCTGCACTTATGTATAAAATGTTTAGGATATAGTGACAGGAAGTTTTACTGTAGTTGGCATTATGTCCTTCTCCAAACCTTAACTTGTTACTACCTCCGATTCTTTGGAATTGCCCCACTTCTTAAGATTTGTGAGTACTATTTTAATGTAATGGGGAAATTCCTAAGAATCCGAGGGAATATTTTTTATGTGCTATTTAAATAATACTCACTCTGTAGTCCGTCTCCGCCAATTGTTTTAGGTATGCATTTTTGGTCCGTCTTAGTTTATAGTTTACATTTCCTTATTAGTATGATTCATGTAATCATGTGGTATAGAATGAATGTTGGGTTTCCTAGCCCACTTGCGTACATTTAACATAAAAAAAGTGGTCTAATAACAAATGTAAAAGGGATCAATTCAAGAACTTATTTGTCCAAACGTGGTCCAAAAAGGAATAGAATACTTAACCTGATGGGGGACAAAATTGCCAACCAAAGTAATGATTCTTGTACATTAGAACCATTTGGTCTGCATGTTTCATTTTTTTTTTTGTACAAATTTGGATTGTAAAAAAACATTAGTAACCATCTACAGTTATTTTCTGACAATATAACCACAATGTAGGATGGCAGTTCTCATGAATTTTTGTTTTTCCGTGGGTTATAGCATTATAGGTTGGGAAGTTTTGAAGATGGTTCATTGGCTGTTTGGTGGTATACTTTAGATTGATGGGAATTAGTGTATTCTATATGAAAAATCCTTCTAAGCATTAAAAGTTAAATTTCTGTCTTTTGAAGTTGCTGTATAGTCAGGAGTCACAAACTCCACTCTCATTCTCCTTTAGTATACGAGTATCACCCCCTTAGTATCTATTTATACATAGGCGTCATACATCCTTTTACTGATATCCTTTATGACCTCTAATAGAAAGATGTTCAAGATACAAGGCTTCAAGTTTTTGTATATGCTTGATGTAAGACTATTCAGAAACAACCACCAACATTACTGCCTCAATGGCTCCCGCAAATTGCGAGATAAGGAGGGTACGTAGCCTTACCCTTGTGTTAGCGGCTGTTTCTGAATGATCCAAGATGAAATTTGGGGTCAAGAACATCGAAGGACCGCTACTTCACAAGAGAAAGAAGCGCAACCACTTTAGTGAACCATTTTATTTATTTCATCACAATTCATAACCAAAGAGTAATGATTGTCATTGTCAGACAAAGTATAAGAAAATATTCCATTATTTTGACCTCTTTTATCTTCGTTAGGAGAAACGTCAGATTAAAGTGTCGGGTACGGATTCCACTCTCATATTTATGAGTGTCATTGTCATGCAACGTATGGTTCCATAGTAAAACCACGCGAGTTCAGAAGCACTTTGCTGTGTGTTCCTTCGGAAACAAACAAACTTGTGCTTTGAGAGGTTTGTGTATTTGCAATTTTGCATGCCGTACTCAGTTTTCATCTTAGACCACGGATGCCCTGAATTACACATTCTAATCAAAGTGGAATTGTATAACTGCCTTGAAGACAACTGTCGTCAACTTTACTCTTGCTGGATGATTGAGTGTCTAATTTGGGTCCTTCGGAAAAATGAAAACTTGTAATGTTATTCTTGTGGAGTCGTATGATATCGTTATTCCTTCACAAATATGCTGTTGATGCATTTGGATTGCTGTCAATGTTTTGAGCATTGTCAGAATCCTGTTCCAGATCGTAGATTTTGAGTGTTACAATCCAAGATGACATGCCGAATTTCAATTTTAGATAGGATCTTAATTTTCTAGTATGATCCTATTAAATTTACAATTTCTAATGTAGAACCATGTAGAGTTGCAGTAATAGAGATTTTTTTTTCGTGTCATTCCAATTTATTTTGTTACTTTCCTGTAAGATGTAAAACAAAACATTTTATTATGTTATCTCATATCATAACAATATGTAATTAACACATCCATTCATATAACAATATTAAAACCATAAATTAGTGACAATATATGGATAAATGTTAATATTTAAGTGTTGATTTTCAACAAAAAAATTTCACCATAGTCTAACATTGTTTTTTAGTTGGTTTGTAGGATTTTATGATTTTACGATCCACTACTACGATTTGATCCTACTCACATCATCGATACAAAGTAGGACCCAATCTTAACAACATCAATTGTTCAGCCATGTATTTTTGGTGGGCAGTAACAACCTGAAAATGGTTATGGCCGAATACTCAGTAATTCAATCAAATTTCCACTCCCAAGTGTGATATGGTTTGAATGCTTTACATGGCTTTACGATACCTGGATGTGGAGTGTCTTTGACACTTGGGAATTTTCTGTAGTTAGAGTTGATAAAGCTTCAAGCCTTCAATCATAAAGCTCTTGAAGAAAGTATGAGAAGAAATATAAGGTTTAGGAAAACGCTCTTGATAGTTTGTACTAATCTACTAATTACGAGCGTTCAATTCAAACAACGTAGTAAAGAAAGCAGTTTGAGAGCCATTAGAGATTCCAATGTTGTCGTAAAATAATTATGAGGTCTTAAGAATGTAGCTGTATATTGTGCGGCGAGTCATTAGCAGGTGAAGGGATGTTAGGTAACACCACAACTCTTCAGTTCTTATAAATATTGTCCAGGCTCCAAAGGCACCGAATCTTGTTTTTTATAACAAAAATTTGAAAAGTTAAAAGTCTGTTTTTAAGGATGCCATATTCCTGGATGCTGGAGCCAATTTTACATCTGGAGTGGGAGCTGTTCTCCCGTTGTCAGATGTGTACAGTCACTCTTTGGAGGAGGTGTGGCCTTAAGCAGTAAGAAGTGCTTCCTAGCCATCCTGCACTCCTTTCATTTTCTCTTAGGGTGTGTTTGGATAGCATTTTAGGGGAGAAGGAAAGGAAGGAGGATTTGGGTTGTGTGGGGAGTTGTAGTGGAGTTAGAGAGTTTCCCCTTAAAATCTTTCCTATGTTGGAGAGATCTCTATTTGTATAAGAGAAGGGAAAAGGGAACCCTTCATTTCCCTCCAAGGCTATTTGCTAACCAAACAAGAGAAATTGTATCACTCCCTCTCCCTCTCCCTCTCTCCTTCCTTCCAAACAAGGCCTTAGGGATTTGGGTGGGTAAGGAATTGAACAATTGAAAAAAAGGACATGGAAAACAAGTGCTGAACTTCAGTTGAATGCATCCATTGGAAGAAATTTTTTTGTCGTACAACCTTCTCTTCAGCGCCCTCTAGGATTATTGCCTAATAGATATCCCATTACATAGCTGACATATCAGGCACCTCAACCACTTTATTTTTTAATTGAACCCCAGGAAGATTTTTATGCCGTTGTGGATTGGGCCTACAAAATTGACCCATTGCGATGCATATCCATGCATGGGAGTACAGAACGTTATCTTTCTGGTCAGAAAGCTGATGCAGCAGGGTTTGTTCGTCTGTTGCTTGGTGACCTTGAATCAAGGATTTCCATGCAGTTTAGCAGAGTAAGTTTCACCCCTAACATGTCGCAACTATTTATTTCTTTGATTGTGATCTCATCGCATTATCTTCATTCCTTGCAGTTTGTTGATGAAGCTTGTCATCAGATTGAAAGAAATGAGAAGAATGTCCGACAGATGGGTGTCCTGGGTTATATCCCAAGGTGTAGATCAATCTAAATCTATTTAGATAGAGACTAGCCTCATTCTACCTGTTGTTTAGATGATTCATGCTTTCATTGCTAGTACTCTTTTGATTGAAGTAAAAGTCTTGTGGAATGGGTAGTAACACTGGCGCTATCTGCTATGCTCACCAGTCGTCATTACCTATGGAGCATCTGGTGATTCTAGATCATTAGCTGTTTTTGTCATCCTGAGTGCAGTAGCTGTTTTTGCATGTCAACTAGAAAGAAATATTTGCGCGTGCTTTTTGTTTTGAGTTGTTGGTTGAGATTCATACTCATTATACATTCCAGAATTACATTGATTTACTTGTGGATAGATTCGCTGTACTTGCAACTCGTATGGAGCAGTATATCCAAGGACAATCCAGAGATTTGGTTGATCAAGCCTACACAAAATTTGTGAGTACCCATTTTACTAATTTTCACCCATTTTACTAATTTTCAGGAAATTTGGGTGTAGTTCTATCTGCTTAAATAACATTAATTTAAAATAAATGCAGCAGTATCTCCAACTGATTAATTTTGACCGTGCTCTGCTTGAAGTCCTGAATCATGTAACTTGGAATTAGTTGATCTTTACTCCAGACCAGATTAGTTTCTATTGACAGTGAAAAATGACGTCTCGTAGCTAGCTTTCAACTTGTGTCCTAGTTGAGCTTTTGATCTAGCAATCTACTCGAAAGTCTCAACTATAATGTGTGTGCCTAATATTTGATTTGTCAGACTCACAGTTGCTGTTCTAGTTTGGTAATTTAGAAATGTGTCCATAAATCACTAATGAATTGGAGATTATTGTTGGTAACAGGTCAGCATTATGTTTGTGACCTTGGAGAAGATAGCACAGACTGATCCAAAATATGCTGATGTTTTTCTTTTGGAGAATTATGCTGCATTCCAGAACAGGTATACTTCTTTCATTATTTTTGTGCTAGCCAGCAAATTCTCATACAGTATCCAACTCAAGAAGCTAACAGTGTAAGCAATTTATTGCACAGTTTATATGATCTTGCAAATGTTGTCCCAACACTAGCAAAGTTTTATCACCAAGCAAGCGAATCATATGAGCAGGCCTGCACTCGTCATATTAGCATGATTATATACTACGTGAGTAAGCTGACCATTTTTCTGTACAAAATATTTCCCGGATAGTACCTGGCTCTTTATTTGTTCTAGTTCATGTCCGTTTAAGCCTTAGTTCTTTGAGCTCCCGTTTACAGCAATTTGAACGTCTCTTCCAATTTGCCAGAAGGATTGAAGATCTTATTCACACCATAACCCCCGAAGAGGTAATCATTTAAGTGCTGTAACTTAACAAAATTCTGCAATTCTTTTTTGAAGGTGTTAAAGTTTATCGCCTGTTTCTCTACATGTCACCTAAAATAATTCTGATTGGGTCGAATGATAAACCTCGCGCAACTGGCACATGTCAGTTGTTTGGATTTGATGTTATTATATATTTTACAGAGAAATATGTGCTTCCTACAATTAACATCTACCTCCCATTTTTCCATATTTGGTTGAGAAGAAATACCTTCCATTCCCTTTCTAAGGTCACTAAAATTACGAAGCCAACAAAAGTTAGAGATTGCAGGCACTATTTGCTATTTTTTTTCCCTACTTTGTCGGTGCTGTCAAGTTTTGTGTGTCTTACTAATTTAAATAGGAAAATGATTTATGCTCTGAATTTGGGTGCACTATTAATTATGCTTTGGTGTTTTTAGTTATTTAAAAGGAAAATGATTGATTCTCAGGTTTTAACATTGCTCTTTTTCCTCTTCAGATTCCTTTTCAGCTTGGTTTGTCAAAAATGGATCTCAGGAAAGTTCTGAAAGCTAGCTTGTC
>VHZZ01009777.1:22729-34111 GCA_009801015.1 Silene noctiflora | reverse complement strand
AAAAAAAAAAAAAAATATTATAAAACTTAATAAACTCTTAAATTTGATTACGATATAAATGATGAAAAGTTTAGGGCCCATAATCCATATCAAATTTTGGATAGAGCTCCTTAAATATCAGGAATAACTCTGAATTATTCTCCAAGTAACATCTAGAAAACAAGACAAAAAACTTAAAAGAAAATGAATGTTAGCAAAAACGAGACGCATTTTGTATTGGTACATGGGTTAGGCCATGGAGCATGGTGTTGGTACAAGCTAACAACTTTACTAAGGGAACAGGGGGACAAGGTGACTGCCTTAGACATGGCTGCCTCTGGTGTTAACCTTAAGAAGCTAGAAGAAATTAACACAATTGAAGAGTATTGCAAGCCTTTACTTGATTTCATGTCGTCTTTGCCGGATTTCGAGAAGGTCATTGTTGTTGGGCATAGCCTTGGTGGAATGAATATTGCTCTAGCCATGGAATATTTCCCTCTTAAGATTTCTGCTGCTGTTTTTGTTACTGCTCTTATGCCTGACACCATTCACCAACCATCTTTTGTTGTGGATAAGGTAATTAATACGGAGTATGAGTCCGTATTTTATTTTATTTTTCGAGTAAAGGCAGTTGCAAGGGACGATAATACTTAACTAAAATTATGTTTTCTAGACTTTGAGTTTGACACTCCCTAGAAAGGGTGGTTGACCTTGCATACGTGGTTGGCAGACTATCACGTATATTCTGGGCTTGCGTAGTGCGCACTAAAGGTCATCCAAAAACAAAAATTCTTAACTAAAAGTCGAAAACCATGCCGTCCTAGTTGTATTTCCGATAAAGAGATTTGAAAGGACATTTGTTTTATATGTGGATCCTAAAATAACATCCAAATACATACGCATTATGAATAGATTCGAAGTCGAACCTTAGACACAATCCTATAATATTCGAATTTAGGTATGATCCTTTGTTGATCAAGTATTTTGATCAAACCGTCCAATTTTCCTTGTTGTTCCTAGTTCCTACTCATGATCGTACCAATTCTCTCTGACTTCAAAATTATGTAGTACGGAGTATGTATTATAAGTAGCAAGATTCACTGATGGATGTTTGAAGCTTGATAAAGACCTATCTGAAGTAGGGTGGTTGGACTCAGAGATTTGGACATACGGTCCACCAGAAGATCCCTTGACAGCAGTTCTCATGAGCCGCGGTTGCATTCAGCTTTTATACAACCAATCTCTTGCTCAGGTACGCATATCAAAGACATTTAGAAGAAAAACTCTCTTATTCTTCTTATCCATCCTTCCCCTCATCTCCTCTCTCCCTTTGAATGATATCCAAAAACACATCCTTTAAAACATTCTTCGATCTCCTTATGTAGGACTTGGAGCTAGCAATGGCATTGCAAAGGCCAGGGTCGCTCTTTGTCACATCCCTGGCAAAGGCAAACAACTTCTCTAACAGTGGGTATGGCTCAGTCAGGCGAGTATATATTGTCTGCAAAAAAGACCAAGGGATTACCCAAGAATTTGCACGCTGGATGATCACAAATAGTCAAGTGCTAGAGGTCAAAGAGATTGAAGATGCAGACCACATGCCAATGATCAGCCAGCCACAGAAACTATGTGATTGCCTCGTTGAAATTGCTCATCCATGAACATCTTCACTAAAAAAATACAGCTGCATTATGCATATTGAATCTTGTACTGTACTATATATCTTGGGTTTCCATTGTGAGTAAAATGTTAAGGAGAATAAGTCTTGCTTATTTCCAATCAACAGAATGCAGCATCACCAACTGTTATACCGTTAAAATGCCATCTATTTTTCTGCACAACTTCAGACGTGCTTCATCTCAACATACTTCCAAGTTAAAATTATTCATGTTTTTTCCTAAATCAGAAATTAGTTTTGCAATATCAACCAACATTGTTGCATTGCCACTAGCACGAGTGAAATTTATGATCAGCTGGCAAGAGTTTTCGAGTTTACTTGGGTTCAGTTTCCGAAATGCAGCCACAACAAAGCTAGGTTGGTGATAGCTTTGGCAATCGTGTTGCTAATTTGCTAGACTCAAAATCCAGACTGAGCTAGAGGTGCAAATCCAAGAAAAGAAAAAAAGGACCATAGAGAATAGAGAAACAGTGTTCTATACTTCTATGAAATCAATGATTACATTGACAGGTGAACAAAGTCAACTAAATCACACCCCTAAAGACAAATGTAGAATTCTTATCACTTCAAATAATAGGGCATATATTCATATTAATACACAGACTGAAAAACAGAAATAAAAACAATGGTTTCCAGGTATTCTACAACGAGTTTGTACCCGACCAAGGGTGTGCTCCGCGGATGTTGTATAACTCACTGTTAGACGATGGATCTTTGGGCAGCGCTCCCATATCCAAAGCAGCTTCAAGTTTTAATGAATGGTGGACGTATTCACTTGAGAACATCAGGCTCCAAATTCTCAAATTCACAACCACTGACACAGTCACGCGACCTTTTTGTCTCCCTAAACTAGAAATATTTAAGCTAACGCCTTGAGGTGCGTGCTCTTGCCCTATTTCTCTGTCAACCATAAATGCAAACACAGTGAGTAATCAGCACAGACATGGGGTTTACTTTTACATGTTACTTGTGATTGTGTCGTATAAATAACTTTACTCATTCCATGCACTGGTTACAAGTTTTATGAATACAAGCTTATCCACTATTGTAAAAACCGTAGGAGAATGAAAACACATCACTGTGTCACCAAATAGACATGCCATACACAACAACAGCAACAACAAAGCCTTGACTCCAAAATGAGGGAATCAATTAGGACTTATCATTGGAAACAACAGATCCAAAACTCCGATGGCTAAGAGATGGGAGACAAACTTCTTTTGTATTGATCTATTTAGGTTCCATTTATCCCAAAAAAATCATGACATAAAAAACATATACTTACAGATGAGTTTCCCAGGCTTGACCCTGATGCTAATGCAGCACCTGTCAATCAGAAAAGACAATAATCAAAATGACAAGGTCTATCGTTGATCCTCCTATATGTGACTATCTCATGACTTATGCTAGCAAATGCATAGTCACACCAGCCCGAAAACCTGCCACGAATAAACCTGAGCCAATTACTCAGCAATGCAGCATAATATCTCACCATTTTATCGAGGGTTATGTTGAACACTAAAACCTGCTAAGACCACGACAAAGCCAACAAAGGCAAACACTAGCTGACACCAACAAACTTACACAGCCTAATGTTGCGCTTGCTGAGCTTCGGGGTGAATTGAACCACCAATCAATTCACTATTTCACTGCACGGTATAAGCTTTGAATACAGTAACATGCCAGCAAACAGATTATTCGGGTGTGTACACGTCAGCTCATTTCAGGTTGGCTCATTTTGGGTATTCTGAGCACTTCTGCTCCGGTTAGCTGGGATAGAGTTGTTTCAGGTTCCAACCTGTTTCTAAATGCGCTATTATCGTGTTATTCTGGGTACGTGTCAGTACAGGGAAAGTAATTTCAGGGTGGTTCAAGGTGAAGTTATGCAGGCCTGAGCAATGTCATTTTAATCCTATAATAAGATTTTCGTCAATACTTATGTACTTCTTTCCCATAGATTTCTTCCACTTTTAGTTTAAAGGCATGAGGTGCGCCAAGGCCAAGAGAGACTGAGGCAACAACTCAAAAGGCGCAAGACGAAGGCGGCGCCTTATAGGCACAAGGGCGCACAATTTTTACAAAAAAAAAAAAAAAAAAAAAAAAATGTATGCTGTAGATAAAGGTTTGTGCAGTATTTCCTTGTTTAGATTTTAAAGAAGATTTACATGTAGAGGAGTGAATCTAAGGGATAATACGGCAATGCGAAAGGCATAACAAAAGAACTAGTAGGAAAACATATTGAACTTGCATAGTAGTGTGCCTCGCTGGTGGCTGTGCCTTGTCTATAAGGCACATTGAGACATTCTAACTAGCGCCTCATTCATCCTCAGGCCTATGCGTGCATGAGGCGTGTTTTATTTCAAACTAAGCACTTTTTCATTTAGGTCTAGTTCTCTTCTGCCAATTTTACTTTTTGGTCTTCGGTGTTGTTGAGTGGTTTTGGGTTGGATGGATTCAAATCGGGTCAATATTCGGTATAGAATAGCAACTGCCAACTAAGGATCAAATAGGATGAGTTTGGTCATATTTTTGTTGGTGATTCTGTTAGTGTTTAGGGTCTTACATTAGATTAACAAGATCGGTCAGTTTTGCCTTGTGCTATTCCTACTTTGTTGCAAGCGCAGCCTACATGGTGCCAAGTGTCGGACAAGGCTGTTCGTGAGAAGTCTCGTGTTTTTGGCCTAATATGAAGATTTAAAGTCTCATGGTTGAACATCGGAGTTTGGAGAAGCGAGACACAGCCATTCTGAGGTGTCGAAGTAACATAAGTTAACCTATAACTCTAACCAATTTTTAATGGCTGGTATTGCTATAGCTATGCCTTATGACTTTTGGTTATGCTTAGATAAGAGCTCAAGAAGAGAGAATGAATCACAAGATTTCTAGTATATATACTTTCAAAGGAAAAGTTAGGCCACACATACTCAATTCACAATGAAAGTACTACACAAACCTTCCATCTGTACACGGAGATTTCAGGTTACCAATGCTAATAAAGTTACATAATGTCTTAAGCAAATGGTACTACGAGTGAGTACCTGTTCCAAAAGGCGTTGAAAAAAGGGAGTTTCCACTAGCAGCAGATGACGGGGCACCAAACAGCGAGGGAGTTGAGGTTGTGGCAAACAGTGATGGTGACGGGGAAGGAAAGAGAGATGACTGGGAAGAAGCACCGGATGATGGAAAAGGAGAAGGTGCAGAAGTAGAAAAAGGGGTAGAAAAGAGTTGTCCAGAACTACCAGCAGGAGTAGACAATGATGTGCCAAAAAGAGAAGGACCAGATGATGACGAAGTCTGTGGCGCAGTTGATACCCCAGGAGTCGCTGAGTTGGCAAACAACCCAGCAACCTGAGTTGTAGGCTGTGGTGGTGGTGGTGCAGGCAAATGCAGTGTCGGGTGTACTCTCTTTGCAGCTGCTTCTTGTCTGGCCGTTTCACGTCTATCGGCCTCCAAAAAAGGATCATTCACGTCTCCACGGTATCGCTGGTCGGCAAGATATGCTGCTCTCATGGATGCAATGTACTGATGAATGCTCTCCACCTAAAATGAACAGCAAAATGTTTAGCAGAGGCAGTAGTTTTCGAATAAGAGAGCGGATATAGGGATGCATGAAGAACATGAGATGAAATCATAAATGAAGAAGAATAGTAAAATGTCACTCTTGACATACGAGTATTTTTCAACAGATGTAAGCAGGGGAGTCAGACTCAACCTAACCAGAACTTCACCAATGACTCTGCGAGTCTTCAGTATAGTGGTTTGTAAAAAAAAAAGGCATAAGGCATAACCCAGCTATTTGAGTGCTTATCAGGCATGTTCTTTTGTTCACAAATTCACTTAATAAATCTATTATCTTCAATAACACGTTCTCTATCATCACGAAAATAAAACAAAAAAGTGGAAAGATGAAACAATTTATCACGAGTTACATTACCTTAGCAGCTACATGCACAAAAAATTCATGAACGTTGGTCAGTACTTTAGGAAGAGACTGCACAACTGACGAGTTAAAACTGATGGAATTTCGATCAGAGTCTGCAAGAAGAAGCTGCTCTAACTCTTCAATCCACTGGCGGCATTCCCCGAGGTACTTCTCAAATCGGATAACTGTTTGCTGCATGAACGGGGATGGTTTCTTTGGAATCCCGCTATAGTAGTCAACAACTTGCAACGTATTGGTTGTAGCTGGTTGACCAGAAGCACCAGGAGCCGCTGGTCCTTGAGAGGTGAGAGTTGAGGTGGGGTTGGTTTTCTGATGAAGGAACCTGGATCGAAGCATCATAAAAGAACGAACTGCAATCTCAGCATTTCTCAGCATGTCCTTTGCAACAGTCATTAGCTCTTGCATTACAACTTTTTGTCTTTCCATTGAAGTACTAATTCCGCCAAGTTCCTGCCATGACATCACACCGGCTATCAATAAATGTTCTCATATCCTATTTCCATAATTCCCTTGTAACCAAAATAAATTATATGCATGCACATTGTCACTAAACACCTAACTCTGAGCGAAAGAAATCTCACAAGAAATCATAAAGCAATAAAACTGTTGTGATGGAGAGGTTAGTCGGCTAGTAATTGACCCTCATGCATGCAAAATTCGACCCTCTAGTCACGACTCTGGATGCACCACAGATTGTCGAAATATCAAGATACAAGAGTCTTTGATGGAGACCAAGAAACAGTAGTACAGCAACAGCAACAATAGCAGCGACAAGAACGTATTCAGGTACTCAATGTGATTAATTTCCACAACAGTATTCAAAAGTGTGTAGTTAATTTCATAAAAATGCACCAAATTTGAATGATTTGAGTCCGTCATTTGAAAAGGGTCGAAACAAGGTAATTTAGCGGGGGAGGTAAGGCAATAATTAAGAGGTGAAAGAAAAAGGCAAAGAAAGAAGAGAAACCTGAAGAATGCGGCTAGCATCGAGTTCAAAAGCATTGTTGGAAACGGAATAATCGAAAAGACGACTACATTGATCTAATCTCTGGCTTTCATCTCTATACTCGAGTATTCTTTCCCTACAATATTCAGTATAAGAAGAGTGGATAACAAAATAAAAACCCTAATGACAAAAAATATGAAAAGAAGAAGAAATAAGGAAAGAAAAGATACTCGATTTTAAGGAGAAGTTTGTGAGAGTCAGGGTGAAGATCCGCCCACTTAGTGCCGTAACTGGCAGGCGTCTTGTCGTTTGTAAAAAGAAACAACTGTTGTTGCTGTTGTTGCTGCAGTTGCTGTTGCGGTTGCTGAAATTGTTGCTGTGGTTGCTGAAATTGAAACGCCGTTTGTTGTTGTTGTTGTTGTTGTTGGGGTTGTTGGGTGAAAAGGTTCGGTTGTTGTTGTTGTTGTTGTTGTTGTTGTTGTTGGGGTTGATTAAAGTTGAAGAGGCTGGACTGTTGTTGTTGTGGTTGTTGTGGTTGTTGTTGGGGAGTGGAGAAGAGAGAGAATGACATTGTTGTACTAAGTTCACAGATCTAGAAGAATGGTGGAATTGAGAGGTAATTGATTAATTAATTAAGGATTATAAGAAGGAGATTAATTTGGCGGGATATTAGAGAATTGATTATTGAGTTGAGTGCTTGCTTGGCGTTTAAAACCCTAGTAAAATAGTACAGGAGGGAAGGGGAGAAAGGAGGAACAAGGACAAGGTAGCGTCGGGTTTGTTCCAATTCCAATTCGAAATCCAATTCCAATTATTGGGCTTATGGATTCATTTTCTATGCCCTCTCTCTTTTCTAGACCCAATTTCAAAGACACTACACCTAGTATCTCACTATCAAACACAACTTTTCTTTCAAACCAAAAAAAATAAAAAATAACCCAATCCAATCCAAATTGCACCACCCCTTACTACCACAACGCATCGCCCCACTGTCCACAACGCCGCCGTCACTCCAACCAGGCCGTCGCCGCCGCAACCACCACCACCCACGCGCCACTACCACCATAAAGGTTAGTCATTTTTCTCATTTTTTTTTTAAATTAGCTTTGTTGTTGTTAATAAACCCTTTTTAATTGTTTGTTTCCCCTCTTTTTCCCTTATTGTTGTTGTTAATTGATTACATAACTTCTATTTTGTTAGTTAATTGAATTAGTTGTTTGTTTTAGGTTGTATTCAACTTAATTGAATTAGTTTTGAATTAGGTTTAGTTTTTTTGTTAATTAGTTTGTATGTTGTCGATTTCATTATTGTTAGTAATTGGGGTGGTGTTGTTGGCGAAATAGGGTGGTTTTTGTGTTTATTTTTGTTATTGGTGGTGGCGTTTTTTTGTTGTTATTGGTGGCGATATGGACTCGAATTGGGGAAGGAGAAGAACACCATGGCCAAAACTCGATATTCAACCTTCAACCATTTGCCAAATCTTAAATATCAATATTTGACCATGGCCAAATGTTGATATTCAACGTTTGGTCCATGGACTCCATGGTTTCAACGTTGAATATCAACATTTGGCCATGGTCAAATGTTGATATTCAACATTTGGTCCATGGTTGAATGTTGAATATCGACATTTTGTCCATGGTTCGTTAATTTTTTTTAAACCGTTTTTATTGCCTTTAATTGCCCTATTTTTTAATTTTTAACCTTTTCTAATCAATGTAGGATATATTCTATCATTTTCTAACATTTTTTCTAACATATATTCCATGGTTCGTTCATTTTTTATTTTTAACCTTTTTTAATGCCTTTAATTGCCATGATTTTTTATTTTTTTTTACCTTTCCTAATTGATGTCGGGTATTTTCTAACATTTTTTAACATTTTTTTCTAACATTTAGTCCATGGTCTTTATAATTATTTATTTTAAAACCGTGTTTAATGCCTTTAATTGCCGTTTTTTAATTTTAAAATTTTTTAAAACCATGTTTAATTTTTTTCTAACATTATTTATTTGTTTAATGTAGAATGGGAGATCGAAATGATAGAAGAAAGAACATTATACAAGCTCCACCTCTGTTACCTAAACGGTCCGGCCACGATCGTACTTTAGGCCGGAATGTCACGTCTTTATTTAAATATTAGTTTTTTTTATCTCTTTGTATGGATATTTTAATTGTAGTTTATTACGAGTATAATTTTAATTTTAGTTTTAGTTTTCAATTTATCGATCAATACCGTAGAATACAACTTAATTAAATTATGACATTAAAATACAAGCCGGTTAAAAGACGACATTAAATTAAAATACATCATTAAAATACAAATTAATTAAATTACGACATGAAATTAAAATACGACCACTTGTACGACTCCTCCGACTCGGTAGGAATCATCGCACATGCAATTAGGAAGGAAGAACCAGTGAGTTTAACACCAACAAGCTCGACGACCGGATTTTTATATGTAAGTGTTATATGTCGAATCCATGAAACAACTTCACGGAATCAGGATGTGCCATGAAAATATGCGAGATCTCTCGTGTCTCAGAATTACTCTCGTGTCAATTGTAATACCCCGTATTTTGAGACTTGGTCAAAGGTAGTCAACGATATTAAAATGAGGAAATATATTTTAATTATAAGTATGTATGATTATTTGACGGGAGACTTTTATATTTATTAACGTCTTTATATTTTATTTAATTATATATTTCATATTTTATTATAAGATTGTGAAACGGAAAATATTTTAAAATAGTTTGGAAAGTAGCCAGTTGGGACGTGTGGAATAGTGGTAAGAGAAGGGAAACAATTTTCTAAACTATAAATACCAACTTTAGCCTTTCATAATTCACTTTCGCTTTTATAAAGATTCATAAAACCTAGTGAGGGAGTTCTAAAGGAGTTTCCAGATCTATCATGCAATACAATTCCGTCTTAAAAAATAAAAAGGTATTTTACGAATCCGTCTTATAATTTATTCAATTGTTTATTAAATCGTCTTATAATTGTACCATTGACCACCGTGGACCTAATTGACTGCAACATAGCCTAGTCCTAACCGTGACCCACCGTAGCATAGTCGTTGACCTTCGTTGACCACCGTGGGGGTTGGTGTTTGTGGTTGTTGTCGTTTTTCCGTCGCATAATTAAGACGAGTTCGGTGTCGTGTGAAAGGGATGTCGTGACTGATAGTTGGGTTGTCATCGGAGTAGGGCTAGAGTCAACTACCTGGGTGGCTTCAGGGTGGCCAAAGGTCGTACCTTGTGCGGTGTTCGCCGGAGATGCGTAAAAGAGGGAGTTTAGGTCGTGTTTGTCGTAGGGCTGAATAGTTGGACCACCGTGAGTGTCGTGTGATGACGAGGGTGCTGAGGAACCGTCGGGGGTCAAGGGGAGGCCATGCTGGTGGCCGTAGTGTTTGGTTGGGTTGTTATCGTGAGGGGTGTTGTTGTTGTTCTGAGTGTTGTCGTGGAAGGGGTTGTTAGGGCGTGTGGTGGTGGTGGTCGTGTGGAGGCGGTGATGGTGGTGAGTCGTGATGGGGCTGGTGTTGGAGGAGTTAAGTGTCGGGTTGAGTGGTTTAAACGGGTTGATATGGGTTGGTTTGCTTAGCTTAAGACAGGTTTTTAATATAATTAGTTTACGTAATAATCCCCTATACACTAAAAGAATAACAGAACTCTAAATTTTCCCACTCAAGTTTCCCGCCTATATATTCATCTTCTAATAAATGGACCTCACTCTCAATAATTGATCTCACGATCACTTTAATCCTCTTTTTATTTGCATACCATATATAAAAAAAATTATTTCCTTAAAAATCTATTTTTACTAATAAATGATCATAAATATTAAATTCAAAACTAAATTGTTAATTAACATCAACTTGATTCTAATAATCATAGATTTTATCATTAGATTCCCCTTACTACTAAGAGAATAAAAATTCTCTTAGTTTTCCCTCCAAAATGTATCCAATTTATTAAAGGAAATAAATAATTTTTTTTTTTTTGATAAACTATTATCTTTTTTCAAAAAATATAATCTTATTATAGTTATAATTATAATCTAATCTTTTAATTAATTTTAAAATTATGATTTTTTTCATTATAATAAAATAAAATTAGTATTAAACTATAGACAATATGTTGCTAAATTTTTCACAATGCAATAATGATTAATTTAGAAAATAACTTAACACATACTTACTATTAGGTTCGTAACAAAAAAAAAAATTAAAAAAATTGGAGAAAATTATAAAATGAATCCTTAATTTTATGGTAAAAAAAGTACGTTCATAAAAATACACATTTCATAACTTTACTCAATTCTCTTTGATTAGTTTTCCATTTCAATTTTTTTTTATATCATAATAAAATGGAGTAAACTATTAAATATTAATAAAGTAGCGATTTAAATAATACTCTCCAAAATAAAATCTCTACATATACCGTGCAGTGGCGCGAGATCTATACTAGTTTGTAATTAGTTATTTAATTAATTATTTAAAGTAATTAGTTTAGTTAATCTATAAAATAAAATAGCTAGTAATCGTAAATTATTATTGTTTGTTTATTAGATGACGGTTTATTGAAGGGTAATTGACAGGCTAATCGTATACCTACCAAAGATAACCAACTGGTCTCTAACTAATGCAGCTAGGGAAGTCGGGATCGTATCCACATGGAGACAACTATGTTCCAAAAGTCAGCTTATTAAGATTTGTCTGGGTAACTGAAATGGGGTTTGATATGTTTGTTTATCTAAACTAAGGCAAGAAGTAAAAGCAAGCAAACAATAAACGGGTTTAAAAACAATATAAAAGGGACTAGGATTGTCG
>VHZZ01009772.1:6297-17584 GCA_009801015.1 Silene noctiflora | reverse complement strand
GTTCTCTATTATGCGTTACATATTCCTTTTTTTTGTAGTAGTGCCTCTAGGCAATAGCTTTTTCGAGGTGATAGTGTAACACCCCCATACCCCAAGGCACCTTACCAAGGACTATATCAGAATATGAGGATGCTACCATCTCGGTTACCAGAGGTAGTGAACATCATAGAAACCATAATGAAACAAATAGAAAGTTTAATTGTTTAACTATTACAACGGAAAAGCGTGCCAAAACTAAACTAACTAAAACCCAACTGTGACAACAAAGTCTAAAGTGTGCGGAAGCTAAGACTACAAAACAGTGATGACTCTACCACCGCCAAACCCGCAACAACGGAAATCGCCATCACCTGCTAAACCAACTACTCACCATCCCCGAATGGATCACCACAGTTTTGAAAATAAACACGGGGACAGTCAACTGCACGATAATATACGATATAAAGTATAAAACCAAACATCCAAGACAACCAGTAACCTCCACCTCCAATCTCCATCACCACCAATAACTGACTACACACCGAGGTGTGTAGCCCTGCCAGTGGGGACCGCGGCCTTACCACCAAAATCCCCGCTCACACAAGAGCAAACCCATTTCCTTAATGTGACTACTACAAAAACAAGAATAATTAACACATAATAGAGAACGGTTCATTCAAAAAACCGTTCTCTAGCAATAAAGAGAACGCCTTTCTTAAGTAATCGTTATATAGAAAAAAGAATAGAGAACGCTTGTATATTGACAGTTATCTAAACTTATCATTAAAATATTAAAATAATTAAATTAAATAAAATTAAAACCCACTAACCCATTCCCCCAAGTCCTCAACCGACTCTTCAAAGCTCTAACCCAGTATAAGTCAAAGAAACAAAACAAAACAAAAGTTTAACTCCATTTTTTTTCTACTCTTCCAGAGTTCTATCCTTGCTCTCATATCCCTCAATCAGATCCGCTTTTCATCAAGAACAGTCAATGCAAACTGCCTAGCTAATGTCGTCGATGGCATGGCCAGCATCACCACCTTCGACCTTCTTATCAGGTTCGAAATTTGTAAAGTTTGCACCCCTTACATGAAAATTATGAGATTTATTATGTTTGGGTTCGAATTGCAGTTTTAAATCGAGAAGCTTACTTGTTTCTTTGAAATTTCGGGTTGTTATTCCTATTTGAGGTTCTTACAATAAACTCTCTAAATTTAGGGTTTTACAATGAACTGAGAAAGTCAATGAAAATGGGTAGAATTAGGGATTTTCTCGTTATTTACACCTCTTCCATCCATTCAACTGATATTTCATCTACTCTTGGCATCTTCATGTCCATAATCGTAGAACTTTCTCTTCTATCGACGACCTCCATCTTCTTTTTGCGTTTGCAAGGTATACCCTAATTTAATCGATATGTTTATAAATCTCGAATCACACTATTGTTTGTGTTTGGCTGTTATATAATTAATAGATTACATTTGTTTCTTCTCGTTTACAGGTGTTGGAATTAGTAGTTCAAAGTTTAGGGTTTGTGATGAAAAATAGGGATTTGGATTATAATACAAATTAGGGTTAAATAAATTTGGGCTTAATGCGTCGATACCGTGGTTACATTAAATGGATAATAGTATSTAATTTGATATTAGTTTATGCGTTCTTTGATTAGTGTGGAATTCATTTTGTATATTAGTGAACTAAGTAAAGCATAAAAARGTTGTTGAATGCATATTCTGGTGCTATTCTAATTTTGTCCCATTTCTTACCGGAAATTGTTTTACTTATCACATTGAATAATAAGCGCAATGGAGTTTATTTAGTTCAACGAAGGGAGAAATTGTTTTCAATTGTCGTAGACAATAATAGACGTTAAATTAGCATTCTTCTGTTAATTTTTTTTTAGGAACTGATTGATTTCCAAATCCTAGAAGCATTTACTTGATGTCATTTTGCTTTCAGGATTTCTCGATCTATGCTTAATTTTTATACTTCGACTCTTGTAGATATTTCTAGCTTGATCCAGCTCATATATACATACATTCTGAAGCTTCTTTTAATAATATAATATTTTTCATCTTTTAACCCATGTCTATGGATATCTTATACGAGAACGTGAGCTGAAATGGAGTGTCTCGGTAACTTACCTTGAGTAAGTGAGCTGAAATGGACCAAAGTGGCTTTCTATAAAGTATAGTGTTCGGTGTTTACTTTAAAGATTTGTACAGTGGATGAACATGGACTTCTAATAAGAATTGAAGGTCCTAGGGTACTACGAAATACTTGTTATATGGTTTGCTCATCCATAGACCATATTCTTACATTTGTTTTCATTCTAATTCTTACTCTCTAATTTAGAGGCAAAAATGGTTGGTCTAACTCCATATTCCCCAACTTTGCTATTGCAGGTTGCTGCCATTGTACCTAACACTCCAGCAGTGTATGAGTTGCACTTTGGAGTTCCAATGGTTGGGGTTGTTCTTTGTGCCTTGAATACCCGTCATGACTCTTCAATGATTGCGGTCTTGTCTAAGCATTCAAAGGCAAAATTCTTTTTTGTAGATTACCAATTTTCTGATGTCGTCGGTGAAGCACTTAAAATTCTATCCAAGACAAGTTCTGAACTTCCTCAAATTGTCCTCGTGTTAGATGAAAACACTACACCAGTTGCAAATGTCATGGTCCCTTTCTGGAACCTTAGAGTACGAAGATCTTTTAGTGAGGGGAAACCCCAACTTTGAATGCCGAAGACCTAAAGATGAGTGTGACCCAATTGCTTTAAATTATACTTTAGGGACTACTTCAAATCCCAAAGGTGTGGCATATAGCCATAGAGGCGCTTATTTGAACTCATTAGCTACAGTTCTTGTGAATGAAATGACCACAATGCCTGTCTATCTATGGACTCTCCCTATGTTTCATTGCAATGGTTGGTGCTTTGCTTGTGGAGTTTCAGCTCAAGGTGGCGTCAATATTTGCCTAAGAAAYGTTACTGCAAAGGGTATTTTCAGTAGCTTTGCTGAGCATAAAGTAACACATATCTGTGGTGCTCCAACAGTTTTGAACATGATCGTAAATGCTCCTGTTAGCGATAAGAGTCCACTGATGAACAAGGTGACAGTGGTCACAGGTTGTGCTCCACCTCCTCCGCAGGTAACGAGTTTTTTTAAAGATGGTCTCGTAGTAGTCATACCAAGATAACGTGAAAGAGGCAAGTGTTGACTATATTTTGTATATATTTCATGTAATTATTTCTAGTGAATTTATTAATTGTAAAACAATTGCGTGATCACCTTAGTGTAGTGGCTTCTTATAAAACTCTCAGTTTCACAATGGAGATAAACTTAAAATGGTAACATTCAAAGTTCTTAGTTTTGACTGTGTCATAGTTAAACTATGACAAATGCTCTATTATATTATGCTAGGAAATCCAAACACGAGGATGGCTCTTGGAAAGGTGACTTGGAAGGACAGTAGCAGCAAAGGTAAATAAACGTCTTTCTTTGTCCTCGGGTCTCGCTAAGTTGCAATCTTTTGTTGTTTTTACAAATGTTGTTAGTATTTGAATCATTATCCACATTCTTTGATAAGTTGGTTTTG
This sequence comes from Silene noctiflora, assembly GCA_009801015.1. Classification (NCBI taxonomy): domain Eukaryota; kingdom Viridiplantae; phylum Streptophyta; class Magnoliopsida; order Caryophyllales; family Caryophyllaceae; genus Silene; species Silene noctiflora. Next base: position 14,005 of record VHZZ01009772.1, on the reverse strand, counting down.
CTATGACATCTTTATTTTTAAAGGTCTCTTTGTAAGTGGACACGGATATGTGATCATACTGCTGATAAAAGTTGATGTCCATCATGGCTTGCGGGTACATATTTAATTAATTTTTAGTTAACTTTTTTATCTCTGATTATATGTTTGTGTCTTATGCCCCTTCAAGTTCGTGAAATGTATTACATTGCATAATTATTGGATGATCTACCATTATCATTTTTTTTATCCATGTATTTCAGGTTCAATAATTAGATTTGAAGAAGTGTGGCATTTGCAAACTAGAAGTGGTATAGAGCCTCAAGTATGTGTATGTATGGTGATAAATAGTAAAGGTGGAACCATTCCAAAGAATTGGTAGTACTGTGTAATTGTGAGTTTTGAAGTAATAAAAATGTACTTTCTCAAATTGTCTTTGTTTTTATTGTACATTTAATTTTTAATCCATTTATTATATTAGTTAATTTTACATTTAGTTATTATTCCATTTATTATATTATTATTTTTTTGAAAAATATAAGTAGAATAGATAACGGTGGGCTTAGGCAACCGTTTTCTTTCCCTATAAAAAGAGAACAGTCATATGGCAGAACAGTTCTCTTTTCTCAAGGAAAAGAAAACGGTCCTCTAGTGTAACTGTTCTCTAGATTGTGAATACAAAGCGCCTCCTCTAACCATTCTCTAAGCTTTAGAGAACGCTGAGCTAAAGAACGCCTCTAAGGCGTTCTCTAAAACCCATTTATTTAGTTCTCTAAACCTATTTTGTAGTGAAGGCCCATCCCTCTGTGCCGAGAGAACACAAGAGGCGAACAATAATGGGGGGTGAGACCATCTCTCGCAATGGCTCACAAACCAAACCATCTCCAACACCAACAACTACCACCATCCATAACATACAACAACCATAACATATACATACCATAACCAGTACAAAGATCGTAACATCAATCATACACTATTCCACAGACAACTGAGTAGGGAAACCCTACCTGACAAGCGATCCGACAATACAAAGCAAAGAAGTCAAAAAGGCTCTTCTACGAAATCTCCTCCTATAAACATAATCAATCAATCAACAAATGCCTAAAAGTAATCGAATCTCAAAAACCCCAAATACTCTAATTAGGGTTTCATAATTGCACCATAAACCATAAAAAGTAGATTGATAACTTACCCAATTGATTATAAGGACAGCGATGTAAAAATCCCCAACAAACGATCTACTAAAGCCTTGGATTGATGGAAATGAAGGTGAACAGTTTCTATGTTGTTTTGAGTGTAAAAGTGCTTTGAGAAAAGTTTTTAGAATAAAAGATAAATAATTATTGCTTCACGTTCTATTTTATATCAATCGCGCAAAAATACAAAACGAACCGGACACTCGGTCGAGTACAAGCCACTCAACCGAGTAAGCCACACTCGACCGAGTGCAAGACACTCGATCGAGTAGGCCTCACTCGACCGAGTGTTACCCACTCGTCCGAGTCCTTAACGAACAGAACACTGACATAACATCCCAGACTGGATACTCGGTCGAGTAGCCCTCACACGACCGAGTATCCTAAGGTCACAAATCTGGTGTATTAAAGATAGTCACTTTGTCTTTGGGTGGTTGAATTCACAACCATGTGGGGGCTCAATTCAATGAATCCCTCTCCAAAGCACATCGAAGTGGTACGCCTCCATCAAATACAACTCACTTTGTGACATTTCAACATTTCAATACAATTTGAGGTTTGCTTGGCAATTAAAATGAATCCACAACAAAAACTTTGAAATGAGCATTTTAAACTTATTAAAGAAAGTATTTTTGGTTGCCAAACCACAAAGTCAATCAAGGTCCCCTAGACAAGTTAACCAAGTCCATATCACATCATAGGGTTGGATAGGTGACTCACATGCAAACCCTTGACTAGGCCTTAGCTCATGGGACAAAAGATACTAGTATGACACAACTTAGGGTGTCTTGAATGTATTCTAACAAACGAAGTCTCGAGGAGAAAAAAGTATCTACAAGGGCCTTATATACACTTGTCAAGCTTCCCAATTAGGCATTTTCACAAATTTTATCTAAATGTAACTATATGCCATGATGCAACTACATATATACAAGTCTAATGCATATGCTTCTACCAACTATATGCCATGTAATCACAAATGCAAACTCCTAACAACATATAGGCACAAAAACCGCAACACAAAAAACTCCACAACATTCTCATAAACATATAGCCCATCCTCCTCATATGAACAATGAAAAGAAATGGAAGGGAGAAGGAATTAGAACGATCATACCAAGCGGTCTTCATATTCCCTTGCTAATGTTTCAAATGTAATGTTGTACCTATATGAGAAGAGAACAATACACACAAGTATTTACAATTCTATATTACTAAAAGAAAGAACATGTTTCTGGTTTTTGGAATTTTGAAATTTTTAGGATTTTGGTTTTTATAAAATTAAAGACATATTTTTGAGAATTTTCAAATTTTTATAAGTTTTTGAATGTAAATTCTCATCCCCACACTTATTTTGGGCATTGTCCTCAATGTACAAGGTAGGAGTAGGAAAAGGAAATTAAAGAAGACATGTTTTTAGATTTTTAATATTTGAAAGTGAAATACAAATGCAAAATGCAATGGATGATATGAATGAATGCATGCTCTTTGTAAATGCAACTATACGTCATATATTATAAGTGATGCAACTAATCTAAACTAAAGTGATGCATGCTTTCTATTGTTCAGAGAGCCAATTTGAATTGACTCGGGTTGCTTGTGCTCAAACTTCCCCAAACCACTTACAACACTATTACTAGTATAGAAAAGGGGGAAGTTTGGCCACAAGGTCATGCATGCAATATGCGTTTTGATTGTCAATTTGGATTCTCGTAGGTGGGAGCAAAAAAATAGTCACCTCCATGTTGTCGAGGTGTTAGTCCTTTAATGAACTTAGGACTCAAAAACTCAATCATCTAAGAGATCCCAAATTGACTCTCAAATGATAAGACTAATCTTTAACTTCCCCAAACCGAACAAGGAACACCCTCATAATTGAGGTTCATCCTTGACGATCCAAGGGGGATTTAGGACAAAAAAACTAAATGCATGCAAGAATTAAAGACCTGTGATAAAATATCTTACAAACGGTGGTTTAAGGGAGGATTCCACCAAATTCATTTCAAATTGCCATCGTCATTAATAATATCCATGTTACTCAATGCTCTCAACAACAAATCAAAGTATTGAGAATAATCCTCAAATAAGCATATGTAAAACCATGACCACTTCATTACAAAGCACGCCCATTTCCTCGTCCAACCATTCTTGTCAAATTTCCTCCAACCCATCTTAGCTCTAACTTTTGGGCCTTGTTGATGGCTTGACCCTTTTCATCTTGAAATTTTTGGTAAGAGGTAGGAGGAGAGGTATCTCTTGTACTTCCTTTGTTGGGCACACCTCCTTATTGTCAAAACAAGGGGATTGGTGAAGGATGAGAGGTAGAGAGGTCAACTTCTCAACATTGAGGTCATTCATGCTTTCATTTTTGTTAATTTTTTCTTGACCCTCCTTAGAACTCAAACCATTTCCAAAGAAGAGAACTTCTATTTCTTCTAAACTATGATCAAAGGTGCCAACATTATAGCTTTCCTCTTGGCCTTTCAATTCTCCAAAGATGGCAAGTTCAAATTCATCAACCTCCTCTTTCCAAGTTTTTCCTTCATCCCCACACTTGTCAAGGGCACACACATCTTCCACGTAGGTTATAGAAGGAAAGTGTGTTTAAGGTCTTCCTCCTCCTCCTCATCATAATCATCATAGGTGTCCCAAATAGGAGGAGCAAGAGTAGTGGGTGAGTTAGACATATGAGTCAAGTTAGACATAGTGGATGTCTCATAATTGGCCTCCAACTCATAATCATCATTGATCTCTTTCCAAACTACACCATCTTTTAATTCATCATCCACTCTTGGTCCATATCCAATCAAACACTCCCCATATTCATCATCACTTTCCTCTTGTTCACCATTAAGCTCTTGGGTGGCTTCCATTTGGACAATTTGATTTGCCAACTCCTCACCATGGGCTAAAATGTTGTTGAGAACATTGTCCCTAGCTTGGCTTTCTTCTAATAATTAGATTTGAAGAAGTTTTGTTGGTCTCTTAACATTTGGAAAACCACATTTTTCATGTCAACGTTATGCTCATTTTCTTGTGGTGGGTGGATGAGATATTTGTTATGTAGTGGTTGTTGATTGTGGGATGACATTTGGCTTTGGTTATAAAGTGGGTTTTGGGAGGGTGGTTCTTGCGGATTTTGTATGTGGGGGCTTTGGTATGAGAAGTTTTTGGGGTAATTTGGATTTTCATTATAGAAGTTATAGAGTAGTTTTGTGTTTTCTTGCTCAACAAACGCTCTCCATTCATACATGTCATACCCATATGCTCCACTTAGCTCATACTCTTCTTGTGCCATCATCATTGCTAAGACAAGGAAACAACTACAAACAAGAAAACTACAAAAAAACAGTAAAAACGACCTTAAGCAACAAGTTCCTCAAGATTAAAGCACAATTAAAATAGACAAACAAGCAAGAACTTAATCACAAAACATCGTCCCCGGCAACGACACCATTTTGATGAGGGCTAGGTCATCACATTATATCAAACAATATTTATAAATCCAACAAACAACTAGCAAGCGGTAAGTTGGAGTATATCCATGGACGGTGTGTTTTGGGTTCTAAGTCTATCTACTCTAAGAATGCAACTGTCACGATTTGGGTTTGAGGTGTAAACTAAACTACTATAACGAAAATGTAAACAAATGAAATGACAAGGCAAGTAAATAGAGATGTAAGCAAACGAAATAACAATGCAAGCACTAGAGTTTCATGGGTTCATAGGGGAAACATCATATGATCATAGTAATGAATCAGGTAAACGATTGTAGTTGTGTTCGGATCGAGTTAGTTTATGTCTTACAATCGCTAGAGGAAATTAGGTCCCGAATCCAAGCTTAGAGATTTACAACACCTACAACGACTTCGTTCTCCCTATTCAACTATATGCATGGTCTAACAATCCTTGAGTTGATTTATGTCTTACAAGTCTTGTCGAAAGGATAGAGAATCATGTTAGGTTGTCAATCTAGCGTTTCATCTAACATGTGCATAAGTGAAAACACAACATTCAAATCATTCATATGAACTCATTAAGCAAAGATTTAAACCCATGGTTACTCCCCTAATACCCCACTAACCCTAACAATAAGACTACTCACTACACATCATGAGTATTATGCTAACAATGTTGTCAACCATCATAACATAAGTAAACATGATGATTAAGCAAGGTATTAAATAAAGGATTAGCAAGTAAATAAAAAAAATTAAGAGATAATACCAATAAATAAAGGAAAGGAGGGAAATCTTGAATAGAGATGAGGACTTGTCACTTAGTCTTCAATACAAAACCAAGAGATCCAAATGTAAAACATTGAAGAAGTAAAGTGTAAGAACAATATTGAACGATTGACTATGTAAATTGAGGAAAGATTAAAGACTAATCTAATCTAATCTAATCTACTCCTAATCTAATCTAATCCTCTCTAAAGAGGCTTAATCTCCAAATTATTACAAAGAGGATATATATAGTAGCTACAATATTAGGGTTGATTAGGAAGTTAAATGACGATTAGGCCCCTTGAAAAAGTCCAAAGACTTGCTCGAGCAAGAGCAACACGTGGGAGTCCTTGCTTGAGCGAAGAAGTAACTCTGCTGCTGAACTCGCTCGAGTTTAGGGGAGTTCGCGCAAGCTGATGGGAGCTCGTGCGAGTTAGGAGCATTAAGGTTGATTCTGGAGCACAACTCGAGCGAGTTGTATCCATCTCGAGCGAGTTTTTGATCATCTCGGGTGAGTTGTATCCACCTCGGGCGAGTTGTTGCTCAGCTTGGCAAATAGACCTCGGATCGTAAAATGGGCGCCATTTCCTCATCCGGTCTCCTATTTGAGTGATTCAAAAACCACTTGATTTTTTGACGTCATTCCATCTATCATAGTTTCAAGGCCAAAAAAACAATTCTTCATTTGGGTCTGAGCGATTTCCTCTTGTAGTCGCTCTTTTATCGTCATTGTTGGACAATAACTGTTAGCATCCAAACCATCTCAAATCTTGCTTTATTGACTAAGGCCTTTAGTCTCGGTTTCCTATTTGATGTTTGGTCTTCGGATACGATCAATTTAGCTCCAAAATGCTCCAATTAAGCAAGTTTAGCGCTCTTCTCCTACCAAAGGCACCAAAGCTCATAGAATAGAAAATAGGAAGCTAAAGACAAGAAATGATCCTAATAATCACATAAAAGTACATGGAACGAGGCTAGTTAGGGGACTAAATGTGCTTGAATACGAGTCACGTCACTCGCAAGCTTAATTATCTAGGGTTGTTCGCAAACAAGGTAATTTTTATTACTCAACTCAATAACTCGTGTCGAATAAGGTTATTTCGAGCTCCTATTTATGCTATTACAACCAGATCTTAGTCATAAGAAAATAATAAGCTATTTCCTAATCTATTTCCTAAACTAATTAGGAAACTTTATTTAATTAATTAAACTACTAACAACTAGATCTATAGAAATCTGATAACAAGTAGAATTAGGAAAGAACTAAGTTTCCTAAACTTATTCGTAATCAATAAAATAAGCTAAATAATTAATTCTACACGGCTTAGGAAACCGTGTTGCTAACTCGGCCTAGGGAACCGTGTCATCCAGCTCTGTTCTGTTTCATGACCTTCTATGCTCCCGCATCATACTCCCCTTCTTTTTAAGAATTTGACCTTAAATTTCGGAGATATTGACACCACCTGGATCAAAAACAAACCATCCCATCTTAACCATGTTTGTAGCAATCTTTACGCAGTTTGTAGGACACTTCCGTTTGTTCTTATGCCTATGCCCCTTGAACCATATTTTCTTGTGTCTTCCACCCCGCCACCCTCCTTGCACAAGTAGAACATAATCGAAATAACACGTGCTTGAATTTGCAAAACCACGTGAGCTTCCACATGAACCGAACTAAAAGAAAAAAGCAACGACAACCCCTACCATATAGCTTCTTATCAATTGACTTATCAAGTGGTGATTGATAAATTTCTTTGTTTTGAAAATCCGAGCAATTATTAACTCGTAGCAATTCAATACCCAAAATCAGATGAGGATCGTCGGATTCACCCTTAGACTTATTTGGTAGTTTCTCGTTAGCACTCACCATCAGATTACCATCCAAGTCCTCTTCAACCCCCAGCTCGTCTTCTTTAATAGCAACATCGAAAGACTCGATCTTTTCCGCTTTAATCGGATCAGCATGTAAGTTGCAAACTAGGTCTTCTTGTTGCTCATCATCACTTAAAGGTTCAATAATATAGACCTCCACGACCTCTCCTCCGTTGACTACTTCGAATGACTTCAGATCTGGTTCAATCTTTACCCATGTGTTCTTTATTTCATGTGATTGAGCAAGACCACATTCAATATTGTCTAAATTGTTGGAAACACGATCAAGCCTTTGTGCTAACTCCGTGAATAATATGAAAAGCTGAAATTCCTCTAATTTTAGAGGTGTGAGTGTGAATCGTGCATCCCCGAACCTGGCAAAAATAAAAAAAACCTTGGTTGTTCGAATAGTGTCCTATATTGACGATTTTGAAA
>VHZZ01009769.1:28492-44044 GCA_009801015.1 Silene noctiflora | reverse complement strand
GGGAAAGAGGAACGAGCCATCTACTACCTCAGCAAGAAATTTTTGGGATACGAGACAAAGTACACACCTCTTGAAAAGACTTGCCTCGCTCTTGTGCGGACAATAAAGAAGCTGCGACATTACATGCTCAGTTATTCGGTCAAAGTCTACTCGAAAATGGATCCGATAAAGTAAATTTTAGAGAAGCCAGTTCTTAATGGTCGACTAGCAAGATGGACTTTAATTCTTTCTGAGTTTGACCTTAAATACGTGCCTATATAGGTAATTAAAGGACGGGTAGTGGCTGAATTTTTCGTAGACAATCCCATATAGGATACCCAAATGATAGACACTTGGTCATTTTCGGACGAAAAATATTCTTCATACTAATACAAAATCATGGGATCCCTACTTCGACGGGGCTTCCAATCTAAGAGGATATAAGATATAAGTGTTGCTCATTTCTCCTGAAGGTAAGCATACACCAATTTTAGTCAAACTCGACTTTGAGGTGACTAATAATGCGGCATAATATGAGGCATGCCTCATAGGCTTACAATTTGTAGTCAGTCTTGGCATCAAAAGGATTAGAGTCCATGAAGACTCATCCCTCATTATCAATAAGATCACTGGATCATGGAAAATACGGAGCGAAAATCTCGCCCCATATCAATCAATGGTAGATCAAGTGGCTCAGTTCTTTGATCAAATCACTTACTTACACTTGCCAAAAGAAGAAAATCAATTTGCAGACGCTCTTGCGAAACTTACATCCCCCATTAACATGCCTTACAATATGGTGGATATGCCCTTACGCATCGAAAGGCGATCCGAACCATCCTATATAAACCTTCTAGCTGACGAGAAGGAAGATCAAGAAGATTCTTCATACCGGGCCATTCTAAATTACAAGATCAATGGTGAATATCCCCCAAACATGGACAAGAGGGGACGATGAGCTATAAGGCTACTAGCGTCGAAATACATCCTGAATCAAGGAGAATTATATAAAAGAAAGCCACAAGGCGTTATCTTTCTTTGTCTCGATCATTCGAAGGAAAAGAAAGTAATGGAGGACATCCATGATGGAGAATGTGGTCCTCACAGGAGCGGACCAATGATGGCTAAGAAAATCATGTGTTTAGGATACTACAAGACGACCAAGGAAACAGACTGCATCAAATATGTCAAACATTGTCACAATTGCCAAATCTTTACAAACGTGCATCACAAACCACCCTCTGTGTTATACATGATGACATCACCCTGGCCATTCTCCACTTGGGGAATAGATATCATCGGAAAATTTACTTCAGTAAGGACATGAGGCCATTGTTACATTCCAGTGGCAATAGGTTACTTCATTAAATGGGTGGAAGCAGCTTCCTATACTGCTCTAACGTCAAAACAAGTGGCTAAGTTCATACAAGCTAACATCCTTTGTCGATATGGGTACCCACTTGAGATCATCAGTGACAATGGTTCTCATTTCCAAGCTGGAGCTACACAAGTGCTCGCTAAGTACAAAATCCAGCATTATCACTCCTTTCCATACCGACCCCAAACCAATGGATCCGTAGAGGCAGCAAAAAAAATGCCGCCATGATCCCAAAGAAAATGATCAACAACTATCGGGACTGGCCAAATAAAGTACCCTTCGCCTTGTGGGGATATCGAACTTCAGTTAGGACACCCACTGGGGCTACTCCTTTCTACCTACCATATGGTATGAAGGTTGTACAACCAGTAGAACTAGAGATCCTATCTCTACGAATTCTACTGGAAAGTCAAATTCCAGAAGCTAAAGGGAATAGAGATAAAGAACACATTCTCCTGTATGAAAGACGATTACGCGCCCTACATAACGTTCAAACATATGAAGCGTGAATCAGAAGAGCTTTTAACAAGAAAGTCAAACCTCGAAACATCAAAGAAGGATTCTTAGTCCTTAAATTAGTTCGAGCTCTTTTGCCAGTAGACCCAAGAGGAAAATTTAAACCTAACTGGGCAGGACCTTACTTAGTCAAAACAATATCCTTGGGTGGTGCAGTTAGAATCACAGACCTAGACGGGAATGAATTCTCTAACCCAACTAACCTAGACCAACTTAAGAAATATTACCCTTAGACTAGGTCCGAAAGCACTATGCGTAACCCACGTGCCGCTCATGCGACACGTTACATAAACACGACACATGCCATTATCCCTCTTCATGATATCTTGCTCTTTCATTTTAGGCATTTTCTAGCATCCTAAATATCATCAAATTTAACTTAATTGTATTTCAGGAGTAAGTAAACACCTTGCTTATTCCCTATGTTCATTTTATTGGCTCTTGCCTCGAACACTTATTAAGCTACAGGTTTGATTTCATCATTATACTGTGAATACGTAGGGAATCCTTCATACAACCCAAAAGGCTTTCAAAATCAAAATGTGAAAATAGAAGGACAAGGGCTTTAGCATTTGAAATTCGAAAGGATAAGCAAAAAGGGAAATAATTGACTAAAGTTTGCTTAAACTTGTTAAGCTGTTTATTCATTAATTTAAAATAATATGCCAAATAATACTAAACATCTACTGAAACTAAAACTGCTAAGCTAGGATTCTAAAACTCCGGCCTTTTATTACAACAAATAATAAAATGTTACTATAAAGACTAGGAAACTCATCCATCTTCCCCTTCCCTTTGTCATTTTTATCATACTTCTTATCTCGGCCTTGAGGTGGACGCTCCTGCGTTATTTCAGACCTAATTACTATAGGTGTCTCTCGTGGTCTACCATTTCCATTCCCATCCACCACCATCCTCCCAGCATGGAGAGCTTTCTTCGGATTCTTCTTTTGCCGGACGACTTGGAATTCTGCCCCTTCCTCTTCCTCATTCAGATACTTCTAGTTCTCCTTGGCTACTTCACTTTTATTGTAGTCAACAGGCCCATGTATCCTTAGCTTTTCTCTCTCCTCTGAAGTGCTAGCTTTACCCCATTGCATGTATGAGTTGGATACCTATAATAAACCTACAGGAGTAGGTATCTACCACATATTCCTCTGAGCTCAACAGAGTGCTCATTAACGACAAGAGTAAGTGGTGTGCGCCAATGCCATCTGCAGAAAGGTATCCAACCATGCGATCTTCTATTTTAGGCCCACTTGTTTCAACAGCCTTTCCGAGAAAATAGTGACCATAAACTCCAAACCTGGAATGCGAATCAACCGCGTAGGGTCAAGACTATATACTCTTGTCAATGCCTTAAGGTGCCACCATAAAACAATCCATCTAATGAGAGGCCCACCTTCATTTTTCAAATTTTTTTTCTCAGTAATTTCAAACTCGGGTAAAATTTGCCATAAATAGCCTCGTCCTCATCGAAATGGACCTTGAACGGTAGCCAAAAAAATCAACTGGAGGTTCAATCAATATTTGTCCCTCTATAATCCAGATCTGGCAAAATAAAATAAGGAGATGAGTTACTGAAAAAAAAAAAAAAAAACCTCTCTCGGCCGAAAACAAAAAGCGCCAAAAAAAGAGGAAGACAAAGCCATTTTACCTGAAGTATTATGGGACTTCCCAAATACGGCATATCACAATTACCCTTTCTGTTATCTAGACCAAGGATGATCTCTCCTAATGATAGCCAAGCTAAGCTCCTGCGCAGCTCCATTTGCTCCACAATTCCAAGGAAACGAGGGTATCCCCTCATATCAGCATCAACATGACCCTTCAAGACATAGAAATGATCAAGGCAAAATCCAAATGATCGGCGCCTCGCCACATATGAAATGGTAGGGTCCTCCCTATTTATGAAGCAGTCTACTAGATCGAACATTCTCACATCTTTTGAAGTAACAAGACGGTCTACTTCAGCTTTAGTCAGTCCTAGTGTAACACCCCCATACTCTAAGGCACCTTACCAAGGACTACCTCCAAATATAAGGATGCTACCATCTCGGTTTCCCAAGGCAGTAAACATCATAGACACCATAATGACACATTAAATAAATATAGCTTAAAGTGTTTACAAAATCCTCCATTAAACGGAGTACAAAACAAAACCAAAAGTTTGATAAACTAAACAAAGTCTGCGGAAGCTACAAACAAAACTCGTGATGACTCCACCCTGCTAACCCCGCCGTATAGTCAACAACCATCATCGTCAATACCTGCTAAGCCAACTGCTCACCATCCCCGAATGGATCACCACAGTTTTGAAAMYAGTAACGGGGTCAGTCAACCGAACAACTATATAAAATAAACAATGTAAACAAATCAGAACAAGCCACCACACCGTCACCACCACCATCATCACACAACACATCAAGTAACCAACTACACACTGATGTGTGTAGCCCTGCCAATGGAGGACCGCAGCCACATCACCTAACCACCCACAATATCCAAGTCCCTTAATGTGCACATCTCCCCTGTGCTGAGAGAACGCATAAGGCGAACAATAGTGGTGAGACCACCTCTAACAATGGCTCACAAATCATAATAACAATCACAATCACAAACTCAACCACACCCAACACCAACATCAACCACCAACATCGCCATCACAATATCGTCACAATCATATAATCATATCACAATAAGCATCACAAGATCGTCACATTATACAATACATAGTTCTACAGACAATTGAGTAGGGAAACCCTACTTCAACTAGCAATCTAGTAACAAGTAATTAATCAGAAAGCTTTTTCTACGAAGTCTCCTCATATAACGAATCAATTAAGGAAATTAAGACACAATCCCCAAAAACCCGCAAATCATATATTAGGGTTACAGTACAATAGGTCAAAAGACTAAATCAAGACTTACCCCCGACGATTACGATATAAGGATATGTGAAAACCCTCAACAATTGAGAAAGACGCGCCCCTGCTTGAAGGTTTAGAATGAGGAGCAGTTATCGATGTATAGGTTTTGTTTTAAAAAGAGAATAAACGATTTACTGCTTCTCGTTCTACTATATATACTTTCCGCAAAAAGCCAACATGAATAGGACACTCGGTCGAGTACAAGATATTCGACCGAGTAAGCAACACTCAACCGATTGCATGGCACTCGACCGAGTACACCTCACTCGACCGAGTGCTCCGTACTCGTCCGAGTCCCCAGATCCCAGAACACTAACAGACCAACCCACATGGGCATTCGGTCGAGTACCCTGTACTTTGCCGATTGTCCAGTGCCAAAAATCACGAGTATTAAAGTCTTCCTTCCTCAAAAATAAACTTCTTCCCCGAAGTTTAAACCCATACCAAATAAGACGAACACCAAAACTGCCAACACTACAACATGGCCGAAACATAACCAAAACATAATTCAACTTAAGCCGACTAAACCTAAAACATAACCAAACTTAACTCAAAACTAACTAAAACTTGACTCAAAACTATGTAAAAACACATGCGATCATCTCCTAACCCCCTAAAAAGAACAAGGTTACGTACCCGTAACCAACCATACCTGCTCAAACAGATGCGGATACCGCTCCTTCATCTTACCCTTGGCTTCCCAAGTCGCTTCCTCAACATTATAATTGGTCCAAAGCACCTTCAGCAACACTGTCTCACCATTTATGGTCTATCGCACCATTCGGTCCAAGATTTCCTTCGGTACCCCCACATATGTCATAGACTCATCTAGCTCTATAGTCTCCACCTCTAAGACATGGGAAGGATCACTCACATACTTCCAGAATTGTGATACATGGAACACATTATGCACCCTCTCCAGAGGTGGTGGCAACGCCAAACGGTAAGCCACCTCACCAATGCGATCCAAGATCTCATAAGGGCCAATAAACTTCTGAATCAGCTTGGCCCTCTTGCCAAAACGCATTACACCCCGCATAGATGACACCTTAAAAAGGACTTTGTCACCCACCTGAAACTCGATATCCCGGTGATGCAAATTAGCATAGCTCTTTTGCCGATCCTGAGCTACTTTCGTCTTCTGTCGTATCAACCTCAATTGATCAATCATATCCTGTACCATCTGTGTTCCCAAAACCACAGCCTCATCACTGTCGTCCCAACAAATCGGACTCCTACTTCCTCCCATACAAGTCTTCAAACGGTGTCATCCCAATGGTAGTGTGGAAACTATTGTTATAAGAAAATTCGATCAGGTCTAGTCTATCCTCTCAGCTGCCACCAAAATCCATGACACAAGCCCTCAACATATCCTCTTAGGTCCTAATGGTCCTCTCGGTCTGCCCATCTGTCACTCGATGGAAAGTTATACTCATCTTCAAGGTGGTACCCATTAACTCTTGCAATTCTTGCCAAAACATTGATATGAACCGCGCATCACGATCCGAAACAATGTCCTTTGGTACCTCGTGAAGCCGAATCATATTCTTCTTATATCCATTAGCCAGCTGTAGCTTGCTCCAAGTGTCCTTCATTGGAATAAAGTGAGTCGACTTGGTCAGTCGATACACAATCACCCAAATCACGTTGTTGCCCTGCTGAGTCCTCGGTAAACCCACAATGAAATCTATAGAAATGAAGTCCCACTTCCACTCAGGTACCTTAAGAGACTAAATCTTACCTTGTGGTTGTCGCTGCTCCCTTTTAACTCGCTGAGAAGTAAGACATCTAGCCACAAACTCTGCTGTCTCCCTCTTCATCCTAGGCCACCAGAAAGTCTTCTTAAGATCCTTATATAGCTTATCACCACCAGGATGCACTGAGTAAGGTGTTAGTGAGCCTCAGTCTTGATCATCTTTCTCAACTCGGCATCACTAGGAACACACCATCTGCCATCGAACGTCACACTCCAAACAACATGGAGTGAAAATCTCGAAACTATCCCTTTCTCCACCCCATCTCTCCACTCTCGAATCTTAGGTTCATCAGCTTGCTTACTCCTGATCTCATCATAAAGCTTGGGCTCCACAGTCAAGTCCCCAAGAGTATCTCCTTTCCTGATCATATGAATTCTCATCCGGTCCACCACCTCCCTAAGCCTCATGCGTGACATAGCAGTGCATGGGGAATGCACACTCTTCCGACTCAACGAATAAGCAACTACATTATCCTTCCCCTTATGATACACTATCTCCATATCGTAGTCGCCGATCAACTCCATCCACCTCCTCTATCGCATATTCAGCTCCTTCTGGGTGTAAATATACATCAGACTCTTATGATCTAAAACACCTTAAAGGTTGCCCCATAAAGGTAATGTCTCCAAATCTTCAGAGCAAACACCACAGCACCCTACTCCATGTCATGAGTAGGATAGTTCTCCTCATATGTCTTCAACTGTCTTGAGGCATATGTGATCACTTTCCCATTCTGTATCAGTACACAACCCAGCCCGTTCTTCGAAGCGTCAGTCTAAACCTTAAAGTTCTCACTTCCTTCCGGTATAGCTAAGACAGGTGTTGTAGTCAAGCGATCCTTTAAATTTTGGAACGCTGTCTCACAACTCGCATCCCAACGAAATTTGTTCTCCTTCCTCATTAGAGCTGTCATGGGTCGAGCTATCTAGAGAAATCCTTTACGAACCTCCTGTAGTACCCGGCTAGAACCAAAAAGTTTCATACCTCGGCCACATTCTTTGGTGTCTCCCACTTGGACACCGCCTCAATCTTGGTAGGATCCACTGAAACCCCATCCTTAGAAATCACATGGCCTAGAAAGGCCACCATCTCTAGCCAGAACTCACACTTGGATAACTTTGCATATAACTGGTTATCGCGCAAGGTCTGCAATACCAGTCTCAGATGCTCCTCATGCTCCTCTCTATTCTTAGAGTAGACTAGGATGTCATCAATAAAGATAACCACGAACCGATCCAGAAACTGGCTGAAACCCCAGTTCATCAGATCCATGAAAACCGCTGGTGCATTAGTCAGTCCAAAAGGCATCACCACATACTCATAGTGCCCATATCTCGAACGTAACGTTGTCTTAGGTATATCCTCATCCCGAATCCTCAGCTGATGGTAACCCGATCTCAGGCAATCTTCGAAAACACTCCAGCCCCACTTAACTGATAAAAAAGGTCATCTATCCTTGACAAAGGATACCTATTCTTTTCCGTCACGTGATTTAGCTCTCGGTAGTCTATACACAAACATAGACTCCCATCCTTCTTCTTCACGAATAGAACTGGAGCACCCCAAGACGAGACACGAGGGCTAATGTATCCCTTCTCGATCAAGTCATCTAGTTTCTTCTTTAACTCAGCAAGCTCCTTAGGACCCATACGGTATGGGGGCTTAGAGATAGGTGTCGTCCCAGCCATCAACCCCACGCTGAAATCAATATCCCTCTTCGGTGGTAACCCTGATATCTCCTTCGGAAAAACATCCGCGAACTCACTCACCAAAGGTATCTCCATAGCTGATGGCCCAATATTGAAGGCAGTCATATCATGTTTCTCTACATTTATGAACTCATTTGTCCATTGCTTGAGACGGGATTCAAAAGCATCCATTTTTTTTGAAAATATGTGAAGTTTGTGAATTTTTAAGTTACGAAAATATAGAAGGGAAAATTGTGAGAATAAATGTTCACCCGCGACTTCTATATATACTATTCGGCCTATCCTAATTCTACTCAGGAAAAGACAAACCTAAGAGAAAACGCAGGAACAGTTACGCCTTTAGAAGGATCACAGCTCTTGATGCGCCTTTTCCCCAGGCTTCTTTCCCGCAGTTTTCTGCGGAAGGATTTCCTAATCCGGTTTTAGTTATTCTTTCCTATTCCAAAAAGACTTTTTTTCCGGAAATATGACCATCCTTACTATAATCGGAATTCCTTTTCCTATAGGGTTCGCATTTTGAGGCAGCCACTCCCGACGCATACTTACCCATTTCATTTTCATTTTCTTTTACGGGGGAAGCACTCCTCCACCATCATTACATTTTCTTAAAAGTTTTTTTACTTTTATTTAAATTTTTGACATTTTGCTTTTTTTTTTCTTTCGATTCAACTAAAGTTTACATTTTAGGACGTTTCAACTTGTAATTACGTGTGCACATTTGTGTTTATACTTGTTTTAGTTGCCTTTTTCTGCATAAATTTCAGTAGCATAACGACGTAAGTGGTCATTATACCAAACCTGTTTCCAAGCTAACCTCCAGGTACAAGCCTCATATCTACATCCAACAGAAATAGAGGCACACAAGCCCCTATATACATACCAAAATGTAAAAAACATATAGTATACTCGAGCTCATGCCCGAGAACAAAATAAAGTCAAAAGGTACAAAACAGAAGACTAGTCACTACGCTACTCAGCCAGACGCATCATAAGGTCGTCAAACACCACCTCCATAATGGCGAAATCAGTGTCACGAACCTCCAACTCTCTCTCCATGCAGGCCGCCTCCTTATGTGACCGCTCCAACTCGAGATCCAGCTCACGCTCCCGCTGCAAAATAAAAGGAACAATGATTATCAAAATGCAAAAAGGCAACTTCTAAAAGATATTCAAAATTCTACTAAACTAAGGATAGGTTCCTACCTCTCCTCTAGAACAGTCCTCAAGTGCCTCGACAGCAATCGCTCGTAGTCGGTTGGCCATCTGCCACAACTCCGCGTGAGTTGACGGCGCTACCTGCATTTTCAAACCATGTCATGTCACATTTCATGTTCTTACATGCTGCTAAGAAAAGATAAAAAGAAGAGTTTAAACTGAAAGCTCACCCTCCTCACGACGTGATGCCACTCATCGCGGCCAACATTGGTCACCGTCTCGGGGAAGGAAAGGAACTTCATGGACACCGCCACGCCAGCCGACCCCACGTACTCCAAAGTCTCTAGAAAAGCTGGGGGCTCAGCGCCAGCAATGACGATATCCTGTCAAACACAAGATTATCATTACATTTTCCTTTCAAAATAAAAATCATATTCTAAAAAGAAAAAAAGAATACTTAACACGATTGGCCAGTACGCCAATCTCTTCAAAACAAACTCCGGATAGTCAAGCTCAGGAAGAAGAACAGTGTCGCCAGCAACTCCGGCAAGGTCAAAATTCCTCTCCGCCTCAGAAGGCTCCCTAAACATCGTCCGTGGTGGATCGATGGGGACAGTGAAAGTATGACGGAGGCACTGCCTAGTCAAACGCTCGCCCAGGTACCAAACAGGCCTCCTGGGATTCACAAGAAAATTTCTACTCGAGCTCCTAGGTCTAAGAAAGTTAGCCACGAAGGTTGGTACTCCGGTTTAGGCCTCCCCGGTTCTTGGCACCCACTGAAGCCATATTTCCAGGTTCAGGAAAACAAAATCAAAATAAATATAAAAACTGGCAACCAATGAAGGCTAAAAACGAATGCTTACGCTATCGAGCTGCAAAGCGTTGAAACCCCTCGTGCAGGTGTCGTAAGAGGAATGTTGGCTCTTCTGTCTACAGATGATCCAGTCCCTCACAACAGGGTACTCCCTGGGCATAAATAAAGAAAACAGATTTTGAATGATAATTCATTCGCCGGAGAAAATAAATAATCATTTATTTACATATTAAGTAATCATTTACTTATCAATGATCACTCAGTCGCCAATTAAGTAAATAATCATTTATTTACATGTCATTTATTCTATCTATATTAGTCATGCATCTTTGTTTGGTCATATTCTTTTTCATACAAAGAAATCTTGCTAATATACATACTTTACATACAAAAGGAAAGGGGAGATATGCATTCCTATTTCTATTCCTAATTTTATTCATATTTCTATAAATGAAAAATAAAAGATAAAAGGAAGGTTCATACCTCCATAACAAGTCCTGGACCAAAAGTAACAGGGGACGTCCCTCTCTCCAGCAGCTCAGGAGGCACCATGGCCCTCATGTAATGGGTAAGGATTGCAAAGCTAAAGGGAGACCCAATCAAAATGACCTTGTCTCCGAAGTAAATCGAAGACCAGAACCACTAGAGCAATAAATGAGCTCGCCCCTCTGGTAAGTTGTACTCTAGCTGGAGTCCTCTTGTCAAAGTAATCTTTGATGTAGGAACTCGGAACTAAACCGGGTACCCTAGCTGCGACATTGGGCAAGCACCTGTCCACTACGCTATTGGTCTCATCCGAGTCAGCCCTCATGGTCGTCTCGGGCCACACTATCAGCTCATCTCCGAACGGCAAGCCAGAGATCATACCGAAGTCCTCTAACGTAACCCTGATTGCACAAAACGGCATGTGAAAGGTCGGGGTCGTGTCCCAGAAACGATCCAGGAACGCACAGATCAGACACATATTGGCACGGATCTTCCTAGCTTGAATCTCACACAAGGCCCGTACAAAGACTCCAAAGGCACCCCCGTCAAGGATGCCTCTCTCTGTTAGATTTATGTCCAGAGTCCAATTAAGGTAAACCGGTTTATATTGTATTTAACTGTAACGTTTTGGTAGAAGCCGCTTATGGACCGAGTCTTAAATGAGTTTAAGGAGTTGTGTAGAATTAAACGTGCCCACTGGGTCACACACAAGATGAATACGGTGTTTCCTATTTACAGTCAGACTGAAATATGGAGATAGGGTTCTAATTAGATTAGACCCAGTTGCGATTAAGGGAAGAGTTTAATTAGGAAACTGAGTCTTTATAGCTCCCGATGTAAACAGATATATGGGAGTCAGTTTTAATGACCCTATTCTCACTGTGAGTAATAATATACGCTACCTTGTGTACTAGCATACAAATCGCATCTCCTATTCATACGTGTGGATACTAGTGGAGGCACTACAATTGGAATGCTCTTGGTTATTTGTAGCAGTAGGATTATTCAAATCCGGTTCTTATTTTTCTTATATTGCTGGATTTTATTGCTCACGGATTTATTCCGCTGCGAGATAATTCCATTGCCCTCTTTATTTATGTTTAATTCTGATTTCTAACATGGATATGGTGCTGGAGGTTTGTCTATTAAAATCGTTTTCAGAACCGACAAATCCCTTCAGTGGTATCAGAGCTCGTATGCGGTGTTAAAATCGAACTAAGTAATGAATTGTTCACCATTCATTTTAACTGTGCGAGTTGCTTTATCCATTATAATTTGGATTACACGGCTGCTTGTTGTTTTACATATTGATAAACTCTTACCTTCAATTGAATTTACCCATCATGCGAGAATCCGTATTTTTGCTTTTGTGTTTTGACAAGCAAGATGATTTGTCGCTTAATATAGTAGCATTACTTATGGGGTTTTGTTGTAGCTTTCAATGGTTGAGTGGCTTTGTTGTTCGACATATTTTTACAAAATTTAATGTATATTAACATGTGAGTTAATTGTGATTTTTTGATAATACATTGTTATTATCGTCGATTTCACTTGATGATATAAAGATATGTTCATCGTTTTGGTAACTCTTATATATTGTATGATATATGGTTAATGTTAATTGGTTAACATGTAAAACTTTCTTTGTGTTATTTCCTAATTTGATTAGGTGACTAAATTGATTAGTTTAATTAAATTCTTGACATATATTTGATATATGTTACTGCCCTTAGACTAATATTTAATTTGTGACTAATTTAATCTGATTATGTTAAAGATGACGAATTAATGAAATCGTATCATATATAGTGTTCATCTGATCCGAGCCTCGGATTTTGACGAAAAAATAGTTTTTTTTTTCGAGTGTAAACGACATTCTAAACAAGACTGCAGAGCAAGGTCTACGTTTTAAGGCAAAAATCGAATGATTCAATTGAGTTTTGGGCAGTTGTTGATTTAGAAGTTGAAAATTTTAATGTTTTATTAATATATCTTTTGACTATGTTAATGATATGCCTTTGTATTAATTTGTCTCATGCTAATATTGATTCCTTTATGTTTGAGATGCATATAACATGTATTTTTTCATTAATATACATTCATAATAGGCATATAAGTTGAAATCCCTCAATCTGAATATTAAGATTATGCCTTTCCAACCTAATGACTGTAATACACTTATATCGCCAATTGATGGGTCTGCCAAAGTAGAGCATTCTGGTTATGTAAGTTGAACGGGAGGATAACAGTTATCCACACATGTAGGTTGGTTGTCTTAATAAAGTTTTCAAAACAGTTTTGAACTTTGAGGCATGTAGTTAAAATTTATATGATGATTATTTAACAAACTGAGAGTTGTATGTAAGATGCAATTAACATAGAGATGTTTACCTTAATCCTTATAATTTGGGCGATGAGCCAAAGCTCAGTTAAATTATAGGTATTTGGGATCTTGGAATAATGTATGTGTATGAGGGTTACATTTATAATTTTAATTATCTTAAAATTGTTTTAAGATTTTTTTGTTACATAATTTTAACATGTTACTTATACTTGAATATTTGTATTGTTGTAGATAATGTCTCATACCACCAATTCATTTTCTCTCCGTTCCCTCCTTGCGAAGGAAAAGTTGAATGGTTCAAACTTCTTTGAATGGTATCGCAATTTGAGAATTGTTCTCAAGCAGGAGAAAAAGGTATATGTCCTTGAGAAGGAATTGCCTAAGAAACCAGATAGTAATGCTAAGAACACGTGGAAAGAGCATTCTGATGGTAATACCGATGTTTGCTGTCTGATTCTTGCCACCATGAACTTTGAGCTTCAGAAGCAATATGAGAACGTGGAGTCGGCTTATGAGATTGTTGAAAACCTGAAAGCTATGTTTCAGGAGCAAGCTAGAACTGAAAGGTATAATACTGTTAAGGCTATCTTTGACTGTAAGATGGGAAAAGATAAGCCTGTTAGTCCACATGTCATAAAAATGATAGGTTATTTTGATAACCTTGAAAGACTTGATGCTGGAATAAGCCAAGAGTTGGTTACTGATATTGTGCTTCAGTCCTTAAATCCAAGCTATAATGATTTTACTTTAAATTATAATATCCATAACTTGGACAAAACTCTAAAAGAATTGCATGGGGATTCTTAAGACGGCTGAGCCTAGCATAAATAAAGCTCATACTCGTAATGTTCTGATGATACAGATGGGAAAGGTCTTTAAAAATCAAGATTCGGATATGGGTAAGGGTAAGATTAAGGCAGATATAGCCAAACTCAAATCTAAGCCCAAGTAAGTAAAGGGTAAGCCTTCTGAAGATGACTGTCATTATTGTAATGAAAAGGGGAATTGGAAGAGGAACTGCAAAAAGTACTTGGAAGATGTGAAGAATGGAAGTGTTGCTTCTACTTCAGGTATTCATGTTATAGAAGTAAAGGTTACTACTCGTTGTTCTACTTCTTGGGTATTAGATACCGGTTGTGGTTCTCACATTTGTTGTAACGTGCAGGAACTAAAAAGGAGTAGATCATTGGCAAAGGGTGAAGTGGACCTTCGTCTGGGAAATGGAGCAAGAGTTGCTGCTTTAGCTGTAGGAACCTTTCATTTATCGTTCCCTCCTGGCTTATTTTTAGAACTAGATAATTGTTATCATGTACCTGCCATTAGCAGGAATATTATTTCTGTTTCGTGTTTCGACATGAATGGTTTTGATATTCGAATAAAAGACAAATGTTGTTCTATTATGCGTTATGGTATTTTATATGGTCAAGCTCATATTGTTGATGGAATATATGTTCTAAATTTAATTAAGCAGGTCTATAACATTAATGCCAAAAGATTAAAAACTAATGATTCTAATCCTACTTATCTCGGGCACTATCGTTTGGGTCATATAAATGAGAAACGCGTACAAAAGCTTCATAAAGATGGACTTTTGGATTAATTTTATTTTGAATCATTTGGGAGATGTGAGTCTTGTTTGTTTGGCAAAATGACAAAAACGCCTTCTACTAGTTACAGTGAGCGGGCGGCTGATTTATTAGGCCTTATACAAAAACGCCTTTTTCAGAACGAGGTGCATAATAAGCTTGGCAAGACAATTAAAGCTTTACGGTCTGATTGTGGAGGAGAATACTTGAGCCAAAAGTCTGGTGATCATCTTAAAGGTTGTGGAATCGTTTCACAACTAACTCCACCAGGAACACCACAATGGAATGGTGTGTCTGAGAGGAGGAATCAGACCTTACTCGATATGGTTCGATCTATGATGAGTCATGTTAGTATTTCAATTTCATTTTGGGCTTATGCACTTGAAACTTCTGCGTTGACACTTAACAAGTGTCCATCACAGTCGGTAGAAAAGTCTCCGTATGAGATATGGATTGGAAATGTTCCTAAGATGTCATTCCTAAAGATTTGGGTTGCGAGGTTTTTGTAAGGAAGTTATTTCCTGAGAAACTCGGTACCAAATCCGACAAATGCTTCTTTGTAGGGTATCCTAAGGAGAATAAGGGGTACTATTTCTACAACTCATCAGAGGGCAAAGTGTTTGTAGCTCGGTATGGTGTCTTTTTGGAAAATAATTTCTTTGCAAAGGAACCAATGGGAGTAGAATTGATCTCGAAGAAATTCAAGAAACACAGGAAATTCCCCCACCTAATGAGGAGTAACAAGGTTTATAATTACAAAGAGTTGTAGTTTCTACTCCTGTGGAAGCCGCCCTACGTAGATCTGAGAGACATAATTTTGGTAAGGATCTCGTGAGATATGGGTTCTTTGTGACTGAGCATCGTGATCTACTTTTGGTAGAGAATGATGAGCCAAGGT
>VHZZ01009768.1:41015-55775 GCA_009801015.1 Silene noctiflora | reverse complement strand
CAATTTCTCGATTGACATTGGAATCGTCAGAATTTCCGGATGGATTTGTCATTGTTAAAAATAAACGAAAACAGTAAGGTAAACAGAGATCAGAAAGTTTTGTAACTGATTTAGATTGTAAGAAATATAACTTATCTGACCAACAATGACCTTAAATCGAGAAGCCGTGTAAGACACTGCCCTAAATCAGTTAGACCCCCACACAKGTGYTCCTTGGGTTCCGTGGTCACCGATTCCAGGGTTAACGCCTCCTTCCGCGCAATGGTGCACTCCACAGACGGAAGTGGGAACTGTTCTCAGTAAGAGGTTATTTAGAAGAGTATAATAAGAAGAAGTATTGTGTGTGTATTTTCTGGTGATGATAACATGAGAAAGACAGAGTTTTTATAGGCATGGAAGAGGCTCCAACAGTCATAAAATCTGAAGATGCACGTGTCACGAGCCGAGCCGGACGGACGGACGGACGGCGGCGGCGCGCGTGGGGAGACTAGAGTCTCTCCACCATTATCTAGTTAACACTAGATAATTCACTCTCATATATAAAGTAGAAACACCCCCACTATTCTACCAATGCGGGACAAATGTTCTACATTAAGTTTGGAGCAACAACTTACTCCAACAAATATCGCATTACCACCCTCTATATAAAGACAAACCTACACACAACTCTTTTCTGATCATTTGGAAGGTTATTTTGGCTTTATTTTGTATTTGCAAATTTTGTTGCAATGTTAATATCTACTTTGTCTTTTACGGAGTGTCATTCTTTAGTTTTTTTAATTGTTTAGATTATTTGAGTTTAAAGACTCGACTCAGTATATTATGCAGAGTGCAGTTTATTTGGGTTAATTATTTTAATTTAGGTCATTTACAAAATATGTGGAGTATTATATATTTGTAGTGGTGCTTGATCACATAATTGTTTTTAAGTATTTAGAGAGAGCTAGGAGAAGCAAGATTAGACTCAACCATGAGCAGCCTCTAAGAATAGTACGTAACTTTTGTTCAAGCTTTATCTTTGATTTTTATAGTACCCTCTCCGTCCTATTCATTTGTTTACCGGTTTTATTTTTTGTGAGGAACATTTAATCAAAGGTAAATAAATGATTGAAATGAAGGGATAATATTTTACTGGTTTCGTTGGGTTTCGCTGGAACTGGGTTTTAGAATACGGTTGCTTATTCCTCCGTTCCCTTTCACTGATTAGGGAAAATCAAAGGGATGTATGCAATCTCATAACTTCAAAAACCGTTAATCAAAAGTGTAATGACCTAATAGATATGAATATGTAATGGTGTGTAAATTTGAGTTCTATTCAAGATGTTATTGTGTATAACACTATAAACAATGAGCATTACTCTGGGAGGTAGCATTATTTATACTGGTTACTCCGTATTTTACAAATTTGAGAAGTGCAACTACACATCCATCTCTTAATCACAATGACCCGATTGCAAAATGCAGAGCTCTACCAACTGGGCTATATCCCTCGAGCCAAGTGGATCATGCATGAACATTCGTTTCTTTGTACATGTTGTAAGCGTTAGTCATGAATCTACCAATGATTATAATACTCCCTATGTAGTAGAATTATTGTAGTGGTAAAAGTGTTTTGTCTTTCCATTATGGCGATTTTAGGCTGTCTTAACTTGCTATTTCTTAAGCTATTCACCTTTGATAAAACCTCTTATGTTTGTTAACATTTAGAAATGACAGAGCACGCACATATTATTTTACAAAAATGTTTGTTTGATTATTGTATTGTAGCTAAGGTCAGTCTATGTAGTTATATTAGGCTTATGTTGTATATAAACACACAGTTATCCCAATACAGAGCAAACAGTAATCTCATTTACAATACTAATTTACACATTTAGATGCCTCTTGCGCGTTTACTTGAATATCGCATTAAAAAGGCCTTATGGTTCAACTCATAAGAGACTTTTGAAGATTGATCATATTACACATTAACCGCCTTGTCCATTTTGACTTGAGAAAGGTATTAGATTCAAGTACCGATACATGAAAACTATTTTCATAATTCGGAATTAGAAACCTGTAAGTTTTACGAATCACAAAATTAGTTTTCATCTTAAAACGAATATTATCATTTTAAAAAAGACATACTGATTAATAATAGCGGCTCGTAAATTAGTAAACACAGAAGACAGAAATCAAAACGAGTACGTATACTGATGTAGGCTGCATATGAATGGTGTCAGTTTGTTGGATTGACAAGGTTAATAGTTTGAATTGAACGCAAGAAAATAACAGGTGCACTGCATGCATTTAATTTCTTTCTTTGTGTTCAACTAATTTTGCCAATCATATAAGGAGCCTACATACTCCATTTTTGCTATTCATTGTGTACTATTATCCCATTATTTTCAAAATTTAGAGATTTCATTACTATTTATTATTATTATTACTTAATTAATTAATTAATTAAGTATAGAGAAATGGAGATATTAAATTTATTATATGTGGCATCAATTCCAGTTATAAAGGTGCTTTTAATTACTGCACTTGGTTTGTTTCTTGCATTAGACAATATTAATATTTTGGGTCAAGATCCTCGCAACTACTTAAATCAAGTAAGTAGTTTTAATTACATTCTTTGTCCTTTTTTTTTTTTTTTTTTTTCAGGTTTTCAATAATCTTGATTAATTTGCTTTCATTTTTGGTGTTTGTTTTCTCAGATTGTGTATTACGTATTCAGTCCGGCTCTAGTCGGTACCAACTTGGCAAACACGGTCACCTTCAAAAGCTTTCTTACGTTGTGAGTTCTAAGTCCATGCTTTTTTTTTTTTTTTTTTTTTCTTGCCGAGTACTTTTAATATACCAAGATAGTTTGCAAATCACGTATATTAATTTAAAATACTTTTTTTCAAGGTGACAAACTCTATCTCTATAAGAACTTAAGAAGGCATGCATAATCTCAAGCTGTTTTTGCAACTCGTACAAGGAAAAGTTGGCGATCTTCTTAACCAATTGAACTAACTCATACAAACAATCTACAAGTTTTAATGCCTATTGAAGTAGCTTATTTGGCATTTTAGGAAAATACCATTTCGTCAACCCTAAAACAATACAATACAGTAGAATTCAAACAAAGAAAACGCAAACCCAAGTAATTATTGAAGTATTCAGGTGGGGGCATTGTTTAAAAACTCAAGCTGATAAAGTTGAGGCACTACAAAGTAGAATCTGTTGCTACTCGTACTTTTGTTACTCTTTCCACATTCTAAAAGTTCTAACAATTTTGTACTATTACTTGTCAATTTTCAAGTAATTTGCAACCTCAATTTTCTTTTTCCATCTTGAATAATAATCTCAATATAAACACAAATTCCCATCGGCATTATCATTAATTATGTATGTTGTTTGTTATTATCATTAAATAAGGTGTTAGAATTATTATGAATCGTTCACATCATACAAGAGTTTCATAAAAAAATATAATCGATTGAAACTTAAAAGTTAGCGGATGATGTCCCTTGTTTAACATGTGAATATTACATTATTACACAAATGTAGGTGGTTTATGCCGGTGAACATCCTTCTTACATTTGTTATAGGCTCGGTGCTTGGATGGGTACTTGTCAAACTTACCAAAGCCCCCAAGCATCTTCATGGCCTTATTATTGGGGCATGTTCTGCAGGTAAATCTACAAGTTTTTTGTATGATGAAACACAAAAAAAAGAGAACACTAAAAGAAAAGAAAAGAAAACCAACAATGATAATCGAGTTTAACCTCCATTCTAACTAATGTAAACATTAATCTATGATTTTGCGAGTTGTTTTCCTTGAATGCAATCAGACTGAAGATATTAAGCATCAATTAGTTTTGGGATCGACACTCAATGGTATTATGCAAACAGGAAACTTGGGGAACCTACCCATAATCATAGTACCTGCACTATGTACTGAGAGTGGCAGTCCTTTTGGAGCTGCTGATGAATGCAAGTCCTATGGTTTAGCCTATGCTTCCCTTTCCATGGCAGTATGATCCCTCAACATACAACCTTAATTCTCCACATTTCTGATTATAAATACACTGTAACATTTTATAACTTTTGAAATTCTTCCAATCTTTCAGTTGGGATCCGTATTTATATGGTCTTATGTTTACAACATTGTTCGGATATCCTCGAGAGAAACTGTTCAACTTGCAGCTGAGAACCGTTCTGGAACTAAGGACAACTCCATTGAGGAACCGTTTCTTCCTACAGATCAACCTATTGTGACATCGGTCAATCAGGTCATTTTCTTGTCCTGAATATCACATCGAGAGCAATTTTTTTGGCCTACAAGTGTCAAACGGTGTAAGCATTGTGGCGGACTGTCAGGTCAATAAGTGACACACAAGTGAACTGAAGGGTCAAATTAACATGGATATACATTTGTTAGAGTTGACATGGGCATATGCCGTATTAGTAAACAAGAAGATGATAGAATGACAACATTTTCACTCGGCGTTAAATTTCTATAAGGTACCAAATTACAGTTTTTTGACGGAACATCCATTATACATTGGCAGATTACATTACTGAGTAGGATTAACAATTTTTTGAAGAAGATCAACCTCAAAGCCTTGTTAGCGCCTTCAACTATTGGAGCGGTAATCTCTCTGTTAATGCAGCCATTGCTATTGAATGCTTAAGCTATATGCTACATCTAAAATCCTGTTTTGCACCTTCTAAGTTTTGACAGCAAATAGACACTCTATTCTTTCTATAGATAGTTGGGTTTGTCATTGGGATGATTTCTCCGATCCGAAAGTTGCTGATCGGCAGTGATGCTCCTCTGCATGTGCTTACAGACTCGGCTTTTATGATTGGGTACGTACTCAATACAAACTCTCTCCAACCCTTAGACAAACCGATACACGATAGGTACTGATGGCTAAACCAGGAATAACTAACCAGATGCAGGACTCAAATCAGACTTGAAACTGGCTTAATCTAGACAGTAGACCCAAGCAGTGGCGGAGCCAGGATTTGAGTTTAGGGGGGGCGAAAATTTTTAAGGGGGGCGGATGGKTAATAATATAAGGGACACTCGGAAAAAAATCGAAAAATTTAACTAAAAACTTCGAAAAACTCAACCGCCAGGGGGGGCGGCCGCCCCTGCTAGCCCCCCCTAGCTCCACCACTGGACCCAAGCCAAACTTCTTTCAACTAAAAACTGGCCTCTGAATGTCCATAAGTTACCGTATGACCTGAAATGCTTGAAATCATTATCTACATTAAATAAAGCAAAAATTGTCATCGCCATGACTTACAATGACCTGAATCAAAACTTTTTGACCAAACCTGCGAGCACTGAGCTGAAAATGACCCACAAGTGGAAGTGGTCAACACCCAAAAGAGACTTGACTTGACGACCCCAAGTGGATAACACACCCAAAATGACTCAACCTAAAAGAATGACTTGTTTGATATTGTTAAGACATGACGATAGTGAACCAATGAATAACATGAAGAGATCAAATTAAACCCGAACAGATAGTAGCAAAAGTGAAATAGGAACAAACCTCAGATCACATAACTCGGCCAACAAAACTGTTTGCCAGGTCTATGCTGGGATAGCCCACTCGGACATTTGTAGCCAAGTCCAAACAAAATAGTTTACAAACAGAGCTTCCTTTTCTTTGTTACCGTTTCAAACTCTGCATAAAATGTGCTTACTATACAGAGATGCAGCCATCCCGGCAGTCACATTGATACTAGGAGCAAATCTTCTTCAAGGTACGAATCTTGTTCTAGTGCCCAATTTTTGAACTAGCCACCATTATACAGTGTTTAAAATGAAAACCACATTTTCCAGGTCTGAAGGGGACAAATATTCAGCTTAGAAATGTGTTCGGCATTGTAGCAGTACGATACCTGATTCTTCCACTGATTGGTATTCTTGTTGTCAAGGGAGCAGTTCGTTTCAGCCTGGTTCAGGATGATCCATTGTTCCAGTTTGTACTGCTGCTTCAGTACGCCCTACCCCCAGCAATGAGCATAGGTGTGTATGTGATTGTACCGTATCATCTTTCAGTACTAAACTTCTGGTAGCATTAACTGTAATCTTTCAAAACAGGGTTCAGTAAAAACCTGGTCAACCGGGCACGTCAATATAAGTTTTGAGTTATTTGTGTCGAGTCGGTTTTCCAAGGTCTACTCACGAATCACGCATGTCACTTTACAGGAACAATAACTCAGCTATTTGGAGCTGGACAGACCGAGTGTTCGGTCATTATGCTGTGGACTTACGCTCTTGCATCAGTCACGCTCACTCTCTGGTGCACCTTCTTCCTATGGCTTGTGGCTCAGTGATTCTTCATACATTGATCACACCGATAGCAGCACTGTCTACACTCCATCAGCTGGCCAGAGACGGTAAATTATGATGCAAGCTTTTCTGGAAGAACAGGCGCAAAGTTTAGAGGCAAAAAATAGCAAAACTCATGGTTGAGGTTCTGAGTATTTGCTATTCTTTCCTCCTACATTCTGAAACAGATAATTACTAGTACCATTTATTGCAAAAAAGAATAAAAGAATAAAAGAAAAATAAAATGTACCTTTTTGATATACGTTTCTGCATTCCATCTTACTTCTCAAAGCAGAAGTTCTGATCTGCAGACAATATTGGATTTGTTTGTGACTTCATTGAGAACTTACTGTGATCCTCAGAGCCAAGCTTCTGAAAGCGCAAGCCAGTCATAATATCTAATTTTCACAATAAATAAATTAATATGCTCAAATAAAGACGTGGACATGAAATTCTGTTTTCCAGGTGTAAAAGGTTGCATGGTTCAGCTGCTTCAATTTACAGTTATTGGCAAAATAATAATCTGGTACATGATATTGCAAACTCATGATCCACTTTGTCGCTTTGTGAATCATCATTCCAGAATTTTCTCCACAAAATTCATGGTGAGAAGAGATACAATTTTACACCTGTAATGGCTGTGAAAAGAACTCTTCATTCCGACTTCTAAGCCACTGTTCTATAAAAGCTTCTAACTTCACTCTATCTCATTTAAATAATTCGGGGACAATACCAGTTAAATAGTCACACATTAAACCGACTGTAAAAAAAAATATGTTATACTCTTACTGTCGCATGAATGAATGATCACGATAAGTCGATTAACTCGGTACAGTTCTTATCACTCACGAGTCGTTAAGAATGCATCAGAAGTTCATTCAGCTCAAATTTCCATTTTTGTATCTAGTGTGCATATATATACAAATACAATACTCCGTATCTAATACCATGAGATTAAAGAATCTTCAACTGAAGATTAGCATGGCCAACTCTTGCTTTATGTCGTTCAAAAAGCTCCTGAAGAGCTTCAACATACTGGCTATGTGCATCTGACACCTAGGGAGAATACCCGAAAAAAACATGGTAAGCTACAAATAGAGGAACAAAAGTGCCTTGCTGCAGAAATCAAATTAATAAACGACAAAACCGTGCAAAACTAACAGACCTTGATAGCTCTAGAACAAATAATTAAAAAAAAAAAAAAAAAAACAATAGAGCAATGTAAGTAAATCACTACCTCCTCCATAGTAGGTTGTGGAGTTTTCTTAACTTCAATTGGTCGCCCAATGACAACATGCATAGGAACCCGATATGGCAACGGAGATCTGCACGGTAATATAAAGTTGATATAGATTGGGTTAAGTAGATTTCAAAGGTATTGTTCCAGGCACAAATTCATATCATAAAATCATATTACTTGGCTAATATGTACACTATCACAGAAAAAAATGTTGAGATTCAAGATAACAAGCACCTCTTTTCGCTTTCCGCATCATGACAAGTTGTAAAAGCATCTAAACGATGACAAGGATTTTACTTATAGAGGTTCTACAAACCAGATGCATTACAGGGAATACTCGATTACTTGTATAAATCGAGTTGTAAAAAGAGGAAAACACGACAGGTGCAGCTCTGAATCAGTAACAAACATGATCTGGATCTGAGACATACCCCAACACTCCCCAAAAAATTATTGGGCTGAATCTTATAGCTCTGGAAAAGCGCAAGAACAGTTTTCCGCCTGGCTTCCACCATTTGTAGACTTGTGACTGAAACAAAACCAATTTAAATTGAGAATAAAATGTTGCCATCATCAGTTAGGTACTTAAAAAAAACATCTAAGCTGACACTTAAAAGGGGACACAATTTGTGAGCTTAGTGCGGTACCTGGCCGAAGCTGAAAACTGGGACAATAGGGCAGCCCATCTGCAAAGCTAAGCGGACAAATCCTTTCCTATCCCTAAGATAAACTACCTGAAAAAAAAAATCAGTGAAGAACTAGAGCTAAGCATCCACTAACCTAATTATCGTCTGTCAAATTGCTAGTTAATTCAATTAACTCATCTAAAAAGTTCATCAACAGCATTAAACAAATACATGTTCTAAACTACCTCCAAACCACGCTCCATGTGAAATGTTTCTTGCACTCCACCAGGCACTATGACGCAACTATGGCCTGACGACAACAGAGAAGTAAAATTCTTCTTAGTTGCAGGAGAAAGACCCAACCATGTCCATATATGCCTCAAGAATGGAGTATAGAAGACCTAAACATTAAAAATTAGCACACTTACGGTCACTAAGGAGGAAGTCAATTCACTTGCAGCAGCAATTAAAGATGAAGGACTTACAGCAGTACTCGCAAGAACCTTTATCTTAGTAAAAGGCAAAAAACCTGTAAGATCCCCAAGGGCAACAACCCCAATTGGCAAAACTGAATGTGGCTCATACCCAAAAACTGCATATAGCAGAGAGTATGCGTCATTACCAAAACCGATATTAGAACTACTATATGACCTTTGCGTTGCTAATGAAATGCCTTAACTACTATGCGACCTTCAGCATTGCTAATGAAATGCCCTAACTTCAACCTTGCAATTAAGTAATTTGTTATAAACCAAGAATTCAATCAGTATAATAATTACCATAAGCGCGATTCGGATCAAAAGCGTTGTACTCCTCAACATGAAGTGTTACAGGAAAATACCCAAGTGCGTGCTTACATATATATCTGTACCCAAAGAATACAAACTCCGCATATCAGAATGACAAATTCGTAGGTACACTGGTGTACCACATCAATGTACCCCCGACCCAATAAAATATTAGAACTTTCAGCATTTACCATATACTCCATATAAAGGCATACTCTATCACTTAAAACAGCGGCTTAGAACGATTACAAACATTAAAAAAATGCTCTCACATAACGAGTGGCATAGTACAGTTAACCATGACGTTATCATTTCCCTTTATAAAACTAAGGACTGTATTTAAGGTACTAAAAAAAAAAGGAATGAAAACTTAAATCTAGCATTAATGACATTAATTTACGCGTAATTGTGTCATAAAATCCTAATTTAATTCCATTTTGGGAAGTAATTTAGCCCTGTAGATATCATTTTCCTTAAATAAATAGATAATTTTTTTGATTGGTTTGGATGTACAATACGTGGTATACCCGTTGTACCTTTGAATGTTTCTATCAAATAAAGCGTAAACAAATGTAGTATCTAAAATGGAGGAATTCAGAAATAAAACTCGGAAATTGAAATCAAACCTAGCTAATCTGCGCCCAAACTTATCTTTATCAGCAATTGGAATCGCTATAAATATCAATAGCACCCAACAAACCCTACAAAAAAAAAAACAAATAACAAATGTTCAAAAAATTCTCGTATGCGACGGTTTCACGATAATCATAACGTGAGAAGAATCACACAATTGTAGTTAGAGGGACGTACGCGAAGGCTTGGGGAAGAGAGAGAAAGTAGAAGGAAGAAAAAAGTAAGAAGACATTGAAGTGAATCGCACCCAACCATATCGCCACCGCAATCACCGTGTGTATCGTCGAATGTTGTTTTTCGGTGAACGTCGCCGTCAACGGCGGTGGCATTGTTACCGGAGTTTCTAACCTTTCTGTTTCCATTTTTACGGTGAAGAATTGGTGGGAAAGTTTCAGGAACTTAATTTAAAAAAGAAAAAAAGGGATATTTTTCGGTATTTTTTTGTGTTTTACTAATAAATAATTACACGAGAAATGACAAATTTGTCAGAAGAGACAAAAGATATTTTTTTTTTATTTTTTTTTCTTACATTCACGGCTCAAATGTTACGTAAATGACTCAAATCTTAAAACGGATAATGCCGTTAAGAAAGAGTTAATTTTGTCGAAAAACCTAATTAATTAAGTAAAAAAATGTCTAGATTTCGTTTTAACTCGATGAAAAACAAAGTTCAGAAAACTCACGTGGTATTTCTAAGATTTGACATTTAGCACGAAATACCAAATTTTTTTAACATACCATAACTCGTGTTTATGAACTCCTTTAATTATTATTGTTAATTATATGGCTTGACGGAGAGATAAGGTCACTCAAAATTTGTTCGGCACATACAAAACTCTTAACCATGGAATACAAAGACGTTATCAGACAGTTTATAACCTAATCCTGAAAACTTATAATTAGAGATGGAAGTTGACACACGAGTTGTGGGGTTGCACGCCACCACACCATAAGCCGTGTTTGAGCCGAAGTTTGAAAAAAAGAGAATGCCTAAGTACGGTTGGCAAGGCAATCGCACACCTAGAAAAAATAAATTACCCTAAAGTTGGCTAACAAATAAATGTAGTAAGGTAGGAGTCGAACCACAGAGAAACGGGAGTTGCTTTGCGAAATGCTATGGTTAGGTTTCTATCAAGATCGGTTCCTTTTTTGTTTGAGTTTGGGTGAATACAACGTAAATAAAATGATGTAAAATTAGCAATAATAATTAAAGGAGTCTAGGGGTGTCAGGTCACACATGCATAGAAATACGATTCATGTTAAACTAGAAATGCACAATGAAGATAAATGCTTAAGTCTATTGACAACCAGGCCACCTCTCGATATTATTGTTGACCATAGAACGGGTTCTAACGAGCTCTCGCTATGGCTAGATCGGTCTACTACACAATGCTTAGTCTAATTCAAATCCGTGCCTCTCGACTTATAAAATGAATTAACACATTTAACCAAAGATTGTGATCAATAATCTACGATTAACAAATACAATGCAAGCATGTGTAGAAACAAATATGCAACATTATAACATCCCCCTTACTACTAAGAGAATAAAAATTCTCTTAGTTTTCCCTCCAAAAAGCATCTAGCTAAATAAGGCAATAAGTAAAACTTTATTTCATTACATTATTATATTTTCAATGAATATATTCTTATAATTAAACTCTAATCATTTAATTAAATTCATAATTATGATTTTTTCATTAAAATAAATTAAAATTGGTTTTAAAATATAAACCATAAGTTGCTAATTTTTTTAATAATGCAATAATATATTACTATAGTTGTTGCTAAATTTTTGAATAATGCAATAATATATTCTTGTAGATAATAATTTGACACATATTTAGTATTTACTATTAGTTTCGTGACAAAAAAATTCATTTAAAAAAAATCACACCTTAACTTAATTCTCTTTTATTAGTTTTCCATTTCAAATTTTTTATTTCATATCAAAATACAAAAGAGAGAAATATTAAATATTTATGGTGTGCAAATTTAATACACTAAAAAAATAAAAACTCTATATACCGCGCAATGACGCGGGATCTGTACTAGTTCTAATTTAACAAGATTAAACAATAACTAATGCATGACTCCCCAATCCCTAGACAAAAGATAACTACTCACTCATAATGAAAGTAAAATAAACTAAGAATGAAATACTTTACATAAACATGATGATAAGAATATAATAACTAAAAGAGAAATAAGAAAGGTGATTATAGACTAAACTAAATATCATAAACAAGATAAGAAACTAATAATGAAATGCTAATGACAATGTAAATGGAAATGCTTTGATGACTACTAAAATGTAAATAGCATAACAAAACATAAAGTAGATTAAAATAAAATAAAATGTAAATAACTAATAACTAAATAACAAATGTAAAAATATGATAACAAATGAAACTAACAAAGGAAATGCTAATGTAAATACTAGAATGAAAGGATTACCGGAATGAAATTGCAACTAGAAAATGAAGAACAATGTAAACTAGAGAACTTATATTGAAATTGCAAATGTAACTAAAGGATTGTTTTGTGATAATCACAAAATGTAAATGTAAATTAATTCTGAAAAGTAAGGAGAAAACTAAGAGAAAGATTAAGAGAATAAAATGTGTAAAGTGTAAAAATAATGCTTCACAAGGTCGGGATTGACACCCCTTTTATAGTAACTAAGGGGTGAAACGTAAATAGCATGAGAAGGGTCACCCCGATTGAGGACAGACCACCCCGATCGGGGACATGTGAATTCCGGTTTAAGGCCTTCAATTCTTGATTAAATGCTCGGGGAATCCAATGTTATGCCTTTAAGTGCCCTTTAATCACCTGACTTATTGCAAAATGTGGAATCTTAAGCACACAACTCCACATCAATTATTTGGACTTCATTCTTTGTGCTTCTTTCTCATTTGTTTACATTTGCCATTTGATGAATATTAACTTTGAACTTTGGGCCATACTTCCATCATTTGGTCATCAATCCAACAAGATGTTTTGCTTGCATGACCCAATCAAGTTTCCACTTAGCTTCGTGAACTCGATACTTGCACATTTGACGGGAAATAGCTACCGAAAGCTACATTTCCTACAAAATATATTAAAAACAAGCAAAATACCTAGAACACGAGATTAGCTCAATAAAACACTAATAATAGTGCAATAAACAAGTAAAATAAACCGAGCTAAATTAGGGGGATAAATCGTATATAAAATAGACACAACAAACTTCCCCAAGCTAAACTCTTGCTTGTCCTCAAACAAGCATAAGAAACTAAGACAAACCCAACAAATGCAAAATCCCGAATAAGCTAACAAGCATATGATTCAAAACTCGAAACAACATGAGCAAAGGATAATGCATATACATGGTTGAGATTTACACGACGGCGCAAAGTAAAAGAATTCAAATGAACCTTTAAGCTCTTGCATGATCTTATGACTTTCGGACTCTCACGGTTCACTCATGCTCAAATTTATGTAAAAGGATATTTATGTGTGAGTGACACTCACCTATCCTCGACTCATGAAAGTATGCCCGCAATCTAATATGGTAGTCAATTCAAATCATAAGCCAAAACAATCAAATGCAAGCATGGAAAAGAGGCCAATGGGTAAGAAGAAGGCAATATGTAATGGGTGAAAAGGAGGAACAAATGAATTATGGTATGTGGAGCTAAGTTAAGCTAACAACAACCAAATGAAAGGATGCTCAATCCCAAATTAAACCCAATATTAGAGGTCAAAAACAGTAATAGACCTCTTCTAATGACAAATTATAAGAATATTCTCCAAAAATTTTGATGATAACATGAGAACTTCTTACTTCAAACCTCTTATATTCTCTTTTCAATTCATGCTTCTTTTTTTTCTTTTTTTTTCATATTTTTTTTTTTAATTTCATTTTTCGTTTTGTCTTTTGTTTTTCTTTCTTTTTCTTTCATAAACAAATTCCGGAGAATGAAAATTCTGGCATACCAAGCTCACAATGACATTATAAGAGCATATCCCAATTGAGCACCCAAACACTAATGACATAGCTACTAGCTTAACAAGGTGGGCAAGTATAGTATGTAGCTAGGCAAAATGTAAACATGTGTAAGAAGGGGGCTAGAAATGGGCAACATAATCAATGTGAATGGCTTCAAATGCACAGCATATTATGAAAGTAATGCTTAAAAAGATGAAACAAAAATCACACTTGTGCGTAATTAATATGACATAAACCATAAGGAGACCTAGACTCACCTAGGCGAGACCATATATGAATGAAATGGTCTAATGGAGGCTCTACCTTACCATATTGCGGCTTGACAAAAGTCAAGATCAAGCCTATTTGGTTCAAAATTCATCATTCACCTACTATGTCAAGACATCCCCATGCATGCAATTATCCACAATATAAATGAATCATTAGCTATCAAGCAAGAATTGAGATATACAAGAGGGTACATCATGGCAAAATGTAGGCAAATGAAACAAAGTCTCAAAAATTTTCAGAATTTTTCTAAAAATGCAACATGCAAATGCAATTCCCCACCCCCACCCCCCATACTAAACATAGCATTGTCCTAAATGTGCTACAATTAAAACATCCAAACAAACCATAAATATGGCTCAAAGCACATAAGATAAGAGATTATATCTAATGGGAAGCGGCAAAAAAAAAAATTAAACTAAAATGCAAATAAAAAAAACAACTTACTAAACAAGCTAGCTTCCCCCAAGCTAGTATGTATAAGGGGGATCCTCCAATAGCAACATCATGAAGAAAAAGGGCCAAAAGCTAAAGTCCGGCTTGTCATTTGGTGCTTGATCTCTTCCCGATCCCGACACACCATCATGAGAACTTCCACCACTAGGTTCACCACCTTGAAACAGTTGAGCATACCCATAGATATCCCTCCCACTACTAAGCTCTCCTCCATAGCCACCATAGCCATCATGACCTCCATAGCCACCATAACCACCACTGAATGCCTCCACTCCATAGTCCGAACCACAATAATCCAGACCGGCTCATAAGCATTTGCATTATAACCAAAAAAGGACGGATACCAACTGAAATACCCGCCCTTCTAGGACCCTTGACTAGCGTTGATCGACCGTAACACTTGCCGAGTCTCGTCTGGTCCTTAGTGGAGG
>VHZZ01009764.1:21235-32836 GCA_009801015.1 Silene noctiflora | reverse complement strand
TCCTTGTGGATTCGACCCTGACTTATCACTAGCTATTTTGTTAGTATAATTTAGGTTTACTTGATTAGGGAAGACGACTTTTACCTCTATCAGACACCTCTTCGGATCTCGTATGTAAGCTTTGCTAGAAGGTACGTCGTCGACGGTTTTAAAAAAAATTAATAAAAATATTAAATCTTTTAATTAAATAAAAAAACAAACACGAAAATTCAAACTTGAATTAGCAGTTTTGGGACGCTTTGTGCAACAATTTTCAAATCGATGTCCCGGGTTCGTTTCTTAACCAAATTTCATTCCAAAAGATGTTTTGGAATCATGAGACTTCAAATTTTTGATTTATTTCAAAAAATAGAAGCCAAAAAGTTTTTAAAACAAAGAAAAAAACTCGAAATAGGAGCAGTTCGAAAAACACAAATTAATGCGCTTCGCGCAGCGACTTTCAAAACGTGATTATGACTTTATTTCTCGATGGATTTTCGATTTAAAAGATGTTTTGGAATATTGAGAATCTAACCTTTCAATTTAGAACAAAAAAAAATCTTTTAAAACAGTGAAAAATAAACGAGAACAGGGGCTGTCCGGAACTCGAGAAAACACGAACTAGAGAACAAAACTTTGCTCTAAAGCTTGTCTAATCTCTTGTGTGAACCTTATAATTGATTTATGGGTATGAGAGGATATTAGGGACACTTTTTAACATGAGGTTTGAGAGGCAATGCTAGGGTTTTCTCGGTTTTGGATGATGTGTGTGATGTGTGTGAGATGAGTGTTTGAGATGAAGGAGGTGGTTTGTATTTATAGTGTATGGAGATGGGGGTTTGATAGGGCTTGGATATATGCTATTAGGAGTCTCAAATATCCTCCCTTGGAGGTTAAGGCGAGGTATAAAAAGAATTTGGCAAGAGATGGAATTGTGCCGGGTTTAGGAAAGTTGTTTGTTTCGTTTTTTGGAAGGGGATTGTTGAGGTATTTTCGAGATGTTTAGGGAGCTTAGGATTATGTTTTAATTGGGAAACAAGCAAGGGAAGCATGGTGTAATATTAAGGAAAGAATTCGGGTTAAAGGATAGGAGTTTGGTGCGGGTTTCACACTTTGTTTTGGAGTGCCAAAACAGGGAGCTTCCGGGTATGTTTTAGGTTGGTTTTTGTTGGTGTTTTGGATATGTCTAAGCATGGTAACATGGTCTTAGATGTGTTCTAGGTGTGGGTAGGGATTTGGGTCGTAATGGGGCTGAAATAAGAGGTGTTTGGTGTCGGGTTTTGAGCTGCAAAACAAGGGTGTCGGGTTGGTGTTTGGGCTGTTTCAAGCTTGGTTTTGGGTGAGATTTGGAGAGGCTTTTGGATGGGTTTATGAGGGTTTGAACACTGGGCTATGGGGGGGTAGAACGAAATTGGTTCGAAAACTCCTTATAAATCGAGTCCAAATTGAGCAAGAAACGAGCTCAAAATCGCATACAAGATCGTCGCAAAATCGCTTTTAAATCCAATTTTTCAAATTAAATAAAAGTGATAAATCATAAAAATCGTTACACTTCATTTTTCCAAATAAATTTAAATAAAACTTTTAAATAAATTATTTTTCAAATAAATCATAAACAAAAGTTTTAAAYTYMAAWWAAWTKARAATATAAAAACCGATGAAATAAATTTCATTTATTTCAAATTCAAATCAAATAATTTAAATTTCATTTAAATTATAAAACCGTCATATAATACCGGTCTCGCGTCACAAAACGGAATCAACTAATGAGCGGTGTCGATAAATGTACATGTGTCCTATCATCATCGGCCGTTAGGTATGGTTTCTATAAATTCCAATACCGACGGATAGGGGTATCTACAAGGTGACATATATAGGAGCTTGTGTTAAATGTTACCATCTTAGTTAGAACTCCAAATTATAACTGCTAAACACCAAAAATATGCACCATAACCGTAACTAAAGAACTAAAAAATTTAAACAAACACATCCAAATTTATAACACCAAAAACGTAATTAGATTCTCCAAGATTACGAACACCAAAAACGATTCATAAAAGCTCCAAAATCATAATTGCTAAATACCAAAAACATGAACACCAAAAACGTAACAAAAAACTCCAAAATTCTCTTTCAAATCCAATCAAATGCAAAACTCTATCACTCTTATTATCCCCTTAGTTTCGTAATGTAACTATTTTACACGATGTGTGATATGATTTCAAGGACATTTAGTAGAGGTTGCAACCTTAGTAGGGGTACTAATATAGTAGGGGTTGTAACATGAACACTCTTGTTACCACCTTAATCTCGAAATCTAACCATTTAACGCGAGGTGTGATCTGACTTCAAGGGTGCTTAAAACAAAAGGTGGTAATAATTTTAACACAGCTCATATGTCAGTTGGAAACATATATGAATTAAGATGGTGATTAGTCTCGAAATGTCACCATGAATTGAATTATGATAGTGACATAGGAGTTTGTGTAGCAATGTTATCATCTTAGACCGAAATGTAGGTGACATATGAGTTTGTGTTAAAATATTACCATCTTAGTTTGAATTTCAAAATTTTAACCCGCAAACACCAAAACCGTATCAAAAACTCCATAATTTAAACAAACAAATCCAAAATTTATAACACCAAAAACGTAATTAGCATCTTCAAAACTACGAACACCAAAAACGAATTATAAAAGCTCCAAAACCTTAACCGCTAAACATAAAAAACATGGACTCCTTGTGAACAAATAACCAACCCAAAATGTACACATGTAAGATTATCTCCATCGAAGAAGAGAGGAAGAGTATTCTACTTTATAAACCAGGGAGCTATTGTAACACCCTCATTCCACCACAAGGCACAATAAGCACATACACACCCAAATACACATAGTTGAGTTGAGAAAGTCTCTACCTTTTGGCAAGTTCTTCAAACAATCAAGCTTCAAAAGTGCTAATTTATAAAGTCGGTTCCTAAACAAATATAAGAATCATACTATCATCTTCTATTATTAGTCAATTTCATTAATTGAGTCTCTATTCCCAAAATCCCCAATTTTTAGGTCAACTTTCATGAATCTCAATTATGTAATCAAAACCCCCAAATTCCAAGTCATCTCCCAACAATAAGGGTTATAACAAGGTTTTATGATGAAATCCAAGACATAGAGAAGAAGACTTGGATGAATACTTACCAAATATGGATTAGAGAGGAGCAATCTTATAATGGGTCGTCTTTAATCTCCTTGCTTAATCCTTAATTAAAGGTTAATAATACTCTGTTATATTCCCTAAGTTCTTCCATATTTGTTTTGAGGTAGAATTTAATTATATGATATATGTGTATATAAACGAAAGTAAAAGAGAGAATGTGGGGTCATAATTTATTATGGCCACAAATAATAGACAAATAAGGAAAGTGGAAGATCTTTATGAATTTACCGTTTTATGAAATGTGGAAGATGTTAGAGAATAGGAGGAATTATAATACTAGGGTTTTGGGTGAGTTACAAGGTGACTTTAAAGTGATGGTGACTATTCATGGGTATATAGATAAAGATTCTAAAACTCTTATTTCAAAACAAGACAAACGGGTTAAACATATGGGCGTACTCGACTCGGCCGAGTGACTGACTCACTCGATCGACTGACCACACTCGGACGAGTGGTCACCCTACTCGGTCGAGTGTTCGACTACCAAGGTCCCCCTCTCCGGACCCACTCGGTCAAGTACCCTTAGTACTCGGCCGAGTGACCTCTGAATAATACGGAGTATTATAACTTCTCTTTCCATTGCAAATTGGTTTTGTAATGGAACCTCCGTGAACTTGTAAAGTGAATGTTCTCTCCTCCTAATAGGCGCGACCTAGGCTCATGTACGAATATAAGATAGTACTAGAGCCCAAGGTTTAGTCATGGGTTATGAGACGAAGACGGGTCCGAAAAGCGATGACGTTCCCGTCTGATGAAAGGTGAAGCTAGGCCACTATTTGGCGGGTGAAAAAACCAATAAAGTTCCTACTCGACAAAACT
Organism: Silene noctiflora; assembly: GCA_009801015.1. Taxonomy (NCBI): domain Eukaryota; kingdom Viridiplantae; phylum Streptophyta; class Magnoliopsida; order Caryophyllales; family Caryophyllaceae; genus Silene; species Silene noctiflora. The sequence continues at coordinate 28,822 of VHZZ01009764.1, read as the reverse complement.
GGTTCGAAAAGAATGACATTCTTGTCGATTGATCGAAAAAGGGACCCTACATGTGAGAGGGCATGTAAAGAAATAGCCAACCCAGAATGTGCACATGTAAGGTAGTCCTACATCGAAGAATAGAGGAAGAGTATTCTAATTTATAAACCAAGGAGCTACTCTTATCATTACCAATTGATTTTGGGATGGAACTTCTGTGAACTAATTGTAAAGTGAATGTTCTCTCCTTCCGTGGGCGCTGCCTAGACTCATGTACGAATATAACAATCCTTACATTTTTATAAACAAAAAACATGAACACCAAAACCGTAACAAAGAACTCCAAAATTTAAACAAATAAATCAAAAATTTATAAGACCAAAACCGTAATTAGCTTCTCAAAAATTACGAACACCAAAAACGATTCATTAAAGCTCCAAAATCGTAACCGCTAAACACCAAAAATATGAACACCAAAACCATAAAAAAACTTCAAAACCAAAAGGGATTCATAAAAGCTCCAAAATCACAACCGCTAAACACCAAAAACATGAACACCAAAATCGTAATAAAAAAACTCCAAAATTCTATTTCAAATAAAATCAAACGCAAAACTTTACACTCTTGTTACCACCTTAGTCTCGAAATGTAACCATTTTACGCGATGTGCGATCTGACTTCAAGGACTCTTAAAATGAAAACATATATGAATACAAATGGTGACATTTTTCAGACTGTTACCATCTGTCCATCGTAGTCATTAAATGTGACTATTTTATCTTTATTTGAACTCCAAATTCATACACCAAAAACATGAGCACCAAAATCGTACAATTCATATGAATAAAGTTTGTGTCCAAATGTAACCATATTAGTTTATAATGTGTTGCCATATGTGATAATTTGACTAATTTGGTTGTTTATGCAAGTACTAAGAAATTGGTGTCGAAGTTGCATTTAAGTTGATTTGCATGCAAAGCGGAAATTAAACGTCCATTTACCAAATTAGGGTTATGGTGCTTAACACGATCCATTTGTTAGAGAGGTATCAAATGAGAAAGTGTAAAAAGGGCCCTAGCTCATCAATATGATCCATGGTGCATTCGAGTTAACCGTAGTCGGGAACGTCCTAGACGAGTGTGTAAAAGAATGAAATGGCAGCATCAAACAGCCTATTAGAGGCGCGAGATTTACTGCGAGATAACTGACTCTGGTCATATTTTGGAAGTTGAAAACAGGCAGCCTCTTGGGGCGCGAGCCATGGTGGAGTCCAAGAGGTACCTCCTAATTGTTAAAAAGGTTGCTAAAACCGTTTTTATGCTAAGTAAAGGGAGTGTCATGTGCATGACTTGGGATAATTACTATTGTGTTAGTAATATCCGTCGTCAGACTCATATTTGCAAGCTTGACACGAAAGTTTACAAATAAAAGTGTAAAATGTGTATGCTTAGCCGTTTTATCACCTTACTCGAGTTAAATCGACATGGTATTTATATTACCCAAGGGTGACATGCAATATGGCCAAGATAGAAGAAGAGAAAATGAAATAAAAAGAAAGAAAACAAAATTTTGATATGAACTAAATATGTTAAGTTCATCACTTTGTAACCAAAATGCTTGTAAATGCAAATAGATGGGAAAATGGAAAAAGAATAAAATGTTTAAATGCTCATAAATTTGTTATTATCCAACAAATCTCATCAAAATACGAAATAAACCGTCATGATATGATGGTTAAAAAAAATTGGTTGTAAGAAAATAAAATATGGTGAAAACCGTAAAGGAAAAGAAAGAAAAATAAATTGAAATGTTTAAAGGAAGACGAACTCAAACACATATGGACTAAGTTGAGAGGCCCTAGGAGTGCGAGCCTTGTGATGACACAAGGAGCTCGTGTCTCAGACTAAAATGTCCGGTTTTGGCTTGATCTTTCAATGTTTGAATCGTGCCATGCTTTGTTTATGTTTGTTATGTCTTAAAAACAGTAAAAACATGAAGTAAATGAGTTGTTTACATACTCATCTTACATGTTCGGTTTGCTAACGAGAAATCTCGACACAGTGTATTCTTGCGAGTCGTAAAGCTCGATTTGAAAACCAAAGTTTGTAAAAGAGTGTTTCCTTTTGTGTTAATTGAGTGTAGTTGGTCGAAATGGTTGGTCAAGTGTTTTTAATGCACAATGATGGTACTAAAAAAAGTGTGTAAGGCTCGTGTTTTGGATCAGTAGGTCCAAAATACGAGTTGATTTTTTATTTAAGAAGTCGAGGTCTAGATTGTAAAGGGAGAAAAGAGGGGGCGGACTCTCGCGTGCCCTAAAATGAGGCACAAAGGAGGGTATTTATAGAAGATTGTGTGGTGTTGGCGACGTGGCCTGGGAGAAACCTCATTAGGCGCGAGTGTTGCTGCGACACAAGGGAGTGTCCTGTCTTTTCCGCAAATTTGGACTTTCCCTTTTGTTCTATCCTATGTTTTGTTAGATATGTTTTGTGATAACAACCTTAATACCGTGTCATTGGGTATTTAGGGGTTATTTGGGTTATTTGTGTGTTGGATTCGAGTTTGAATCGAGCTGAGTCGGGTTCTGAATTTTAAGTTGGTTTTGGTCCCGGAGTCGAATTTTATTCTAATTAATGTCATTCCTATCCTATCGTCGTGCATAAAACATTCTAGGTATTTTTAAAATGTTCTTAAATGTTTTTCATTTTCGGGATTGTTTTTCGAGCTTTCTGACGAACCGTCACACTAAATGTTGCTAAGACGTTGCGATTCAGAGGCATATTGTAGTCTGATAATCATCGGGTGTTTGTTGGGATTCCGTAGATACAGGGTATCTATAGAGCCCCCACTTTGACTGAACTTGGACAAGGCAAAAGTCAAAGTATAGCCCCCAGGTCAATCGAGGATTATAACCCGGAGACTATGGCGACGTTGAGGCGAATCAAGGGGTTTATGTCATGGACCTGCCTTCAAGAACATTTTAAAGTCTGTCAACTGCCGGGGAGGGTCATTTAAAGTCCGTTATACTACCTATAAAGGCTCGCTAGCAATAGGAAGAATTCATACCTGAGGGATCGTCGGGGCATGTCCTTCGAGGGTGATTAATTTGCTTGGTTGATGTTGCTCATGCGTATAGACTCGCCAGCCATTGAAGGTCAATTGATTAACTTATTGAAATGGCCGATTTATTGGGCCCATTTTCAAGAAGCTTTCTTGTAATGTCTTCCAACAAGGTTGATTTACTACGGAAAATGGTCGATTTTGCGGGTTTCTATTTTCAAAATTGCACCCGGTAATGGCTTCCAACTAGGTTGATTGGGACTCGCTGGAGATTTTTTGCGAAGATTCTGCTTGTCTGTTCGCTGAACTGTCGTTACTTGTGCGTGTGGACTTGCCAGTCGTAGGACGAAAAGCTCCATGGGGAAAGTAGAGTGGTGTTGTGCTTTGACGGAGGCTCCATTAGGATGTCAGAGATTGATGTCTCTCGTGTGGCTCTAACAGGGGTGCTGAGAGTGATCGTGCCTCGATAGAGGGATCTGCTTGGGGATTGCATTAAATATACAACTCAATCTAATTACAATTGCTAATTAAAGACCAATGACTCACGCCTACTCTAGGCGCCTAATGACCTAGAAATTCATGCCTTATGGTGAGGCCACGGCTCACATGGACTTCGTTCTTGACCTCATCATCGTTTTGCGCACTCACTTCGATTTAATTAGTTAAATGCTTCGAGTTAACCACCTAAAGCAAAGGTTTTATAAATCACTTGACTAAAAAAAAGGACTAATTAGACCCATATTTAAATTACATTGACTCAAAATAAATTACATTGCAAATTAATAATTACAAATACAAAGTTACAAATACAAAGTTGAAATGCAAATCTACAACAATAAACAAACGATGGTTAGTAACGATATAAACATACTAAAAAAACGAGAATGAAGAGAGAAAGATGGGGTTATTTGCACCCTCAACTTACATGTAAATTAGATACCTCTCGGGATCTCGTATGTAAGCTTTTCTAGAAGGTACGTCGTCGACGGTTTTCAAACAAATTAATAAAAATATTAAATCTTTTAATTAAATAAAAAAACAAACACGAAAATTCAAACTTGAATTCGCAGTTTTGGGGAGCTTTGCGCAACAATTTTCAAATCGATGTCCTGCGTTCGTTTCTTAACCAAATTTCATTCCAAAAGATGTTTGGAATCATGAGACTTAAATTTTTTGATTTATTTCAAAAATAGAAGCAAATAAAAACAACTCGAAATAGGAGCAGTTCGAAAAACGCAAATTAATGCGCTTCGCACAACGATTTTCAAAACATGATTATGACTTTGTTTCTCGATGGATTTTCGATTTAAAAGATGGTTTGGAATATTTAGAATCTAAACTTTCAATTTAGAATAAAAAACCAAAACAAAAAATCTTTTAAAACGGTGAAAAATAAACGAGAACCGGGGCTGTCCGGAACTCGAGAAAACACGAACTAGAGAACAAAACTTTGCTCTAAAGCTTGTCTAATCTCTTGTTTGAACCTTATAATTTATTTATGGGTACGAGAGGATATTAGGGAAACTTTTTAACATGAGGTTTGAGAGGCAAGGCTAGGGTTTTCTCGATTTTGGATGATGTGTGTGATGTGTGTGAGATGTGTGTTTGAGATGAAGGAGGTGGTTTGTATTTATAGTGTATGGAGATTGGGGTTTGCTAGGGCTTGGATATATGCTATTAGGAGTCTCAAATATCCTCCTTGGAGGTTGAGGCATGGTATAAAACGAATTTGGCATGAGATGGAATTGTGACGGGTTTAGGAAAGTTGTTTGTTTCGGTTTTTGGAAGGGGATTGTTGAGCTATTTTTGAGATGTTTAGGGAGCTTAGGATTATGTTTTAATTGGGAAACAAGCAAGGGAAGCCTGGTGTAATATTATGGAAAGAATTCGGATTAAAGGATAGGGGTTTGGTGCGGGTTTCACACTCTGTTTTGGAGTGCCAAAACAGGGAACTTCCGGGCATGTTTCAGGTTTGTTTTTGTTGGTTTTTTGGATGTGGCTAAGCATGGTAACATGGACTTAGATGTGTTCTAGGTGTGGGTAGGGATTTGGGTCGTAATGGGGCTTAAATAAGAGGTGTTTGGTGTCGGGTTTGGAGCTGCAAAACAGGGGTGTCGGGTTGGTGTTTGGGCTGTTTCAAGCTTGGTTTTTGGTGAGATTTGGAGAGGCTTTGGGACGGGTTTATGAGGGTTTGAACAATGGGATATGGGGGTAGAACGAAATTGGTTCGAAAACTCCTTAAAAATCGAGTCCAAATCGAGCAAGAAACGAGCTCAAAATCGCATACAAGATCGTCACAAAATCGCTTTTAAATACAATTTTTCAAATTAAATAAAAGTGACAAATCATAAAAATCTTCACACTTCATTTTTCCAAATAAATTTAAATAAAACTTTTAAATAAATTATTTTTCAAATAAATCATAAATAAAAGTTTTAAATTCAAATAAATTTGAAAATATAAAAACCGATGAAATAAATTTCATTTATTTCAAATTCAAATCAAATAATTTAAATTTCATTTAAATTATAAAACCGTAAAATAATACCGGTCTCGCGTCATAAATCAGAATCCATTAATGAGTGGTGTCGATAAATGTTCATGTGTCCTATCATCATCGGGCGTTAGGCGGGTGATAGGGGTCGTCAACACCTATGCAAAGATAAATCCCTAGACGTGGCACAAATAAATGTAGTACGTAGCGGTCGAATCCACAGAGAAACGATAGTTTTATAAGTTGTTATGAATTTATCGGGAACTGGTTTTCTTTTTGATTTTGGGTGAGAATGCAAGATAAATAAAACAAATAAGTAAATAAAGAAGCAATTGTAAATAGATAAAACAAAACAATTGTAAATAAAATGAGATTAATGAATATAAGTAAAAGATAGTGTAGAGGTTTCAGGTCACACATGCACAATAAAACATAACATATTAAACTATTAATGCAAATAAAGATAAATGCTTAGGCATAGAGACACTCATCTCTCAATATTAGTGTCAAGCCTTAGACCGGGTCCTAACGAGCTTTCCCTCTGGCTAGGTCAATCTACTACAAGATGCTTAGTCTAATACAAAACCGTCCCTTTCGACTTATAGATTGTATAACAAATTTAATTTTAGAATGTGATCAATAAACTAAGATTAACATTACAAAGCAAGCAAGTGTAGAAGCAAATGTGCAATATTAAAACATACTAATCTAACATGCTATACAATTACTAATACATGGCTTCCCTTATTCCCTAGACAATAAAARTCTACTCACTCATGTTATAAGAAATGAAAACTAAATATGTAATGAAATGCATAAACATAAAGAAATGATTATATTAACTAGAATGTAAATATGTAATAAACCAAATAATGAAATGATAAACTAATATACTAATGATAATAGAAATGTAAGAATGTAAAATGCATGTAAATAATGTAACTTTGATTACTATTGTGAAAATGGAAAATTAGTAACTAAATGATAACTAAATAACAAAATGAAATAGAATAAATAAATAAACTAACTAATGAAAACAATAATGAAATACTAGAAATGAAAGTGAAACACCAAAAAGAAAGCAATTGTAGAACTTGAACTTGAATTATATTGAAAGCTTGATGATTGAATTACAAAGTGTAAACTATTCTAATGTTTGGAAATACTAAAAACTATAAGAAAATAATAGAGAATTGAGAGGAAATATAAGAAGTGTATGAAAATATGAATGAGAATTGGTGTGTAAATTGTGTATAATGGGATCATGCTAAGGTCGGGGCTAGCTCTCCTTATATAGTAGCTTATACTTCATAACGTAAACAACCCTAAAAGAATCCAATGCACTACATCTACCCAACCCCGATCGAGGACAGGCCACCCCGATCGGGGTCACATGAATCCGGATTAATGGCTTTAAATGGCCATAGTTAATGGCCATAGAATCCAATGTTTATCATTTGATGCTTCTTTAATCACCCGGTAAATGCTTCTTGTGTGGAATAAACTTAGAATCCAATGTTGCATTTCGACATTAGTTGCTTGGACTTCTTTTGTGGGCTATACTTCTCATTTGTTTATATTTTGCTTTCTTGATTAATTTGGCCATTTCTCCATCATATGATAATTTCTTTCATGACTTGAGCTTGCATGGCCATGCATGATCCAATCCAACTTCCACTTAGCTTTGTGTTCTCGATATTTGCTCTTTTTGACGGGAATTAGCTAACAAAAGCTATATTTCCTACAAAATACGTTAAACGCATGCAAAACAACTAGAACACAAGATTAGCTCAAATAATCACTAATAAAAGTGCAAATAGCATATAAAACTGAGCTAAAATATGGGGTAAAATCATATATAAAATAGACTTATCAAACTTTCCCAAACTAAACCCTTGTTTGTCCTTAAGCAAGCATAAGAAATTGGACGACTCAGGAAATGCAAAATCCCGAAACAACTAAAAGCAATATGGTTAAAAACCCGAAATAACATGGGCAAGGGATAAAGCATTAACATATTTGAGTTTTACATGACGGCGTAAAGTAAATGATTTCAA
>VHZZ01009763.1:32650-42666 GCA_009801015.1 Silene noctiflora | reverse complement strand
TTACTCCGAAATAAGGTTTGAATATAATTCGTTTAAATTAAATTACTAAATTACTTTAAAACCGTAAATTGAAAATCGCGGGTGTTACAAAGCCTCGACAAACGGAAGGTATCGTACGACGCCTCCCGCAACAGCAACTTTTCACCTCCACGCTCGTGAGAGTGCTCCACAGCCCCATCCGGCATCGACTCCTGGAATAACACCCTAGGCGGATATACGGGAACCACGAAAGTCTCACTAAAGCACTAGCGAGCCAAACGCTCACCGAGGTATCAAACCGGGTCGATCGTCGTCTCCAGAAACAGGCAATAACAACTACGAGGCCGCAAGCACTCTCCGACGAAGACAGGCACACCTATGTAGTGCTCTTAGGGCCTCACAACAAACTGAATTCACAACAAAACTAATCAATTAACTGGGGGCTTTCTAGCGACCTAGTCACCCTATCTCTACCTTTTCTCACGAAATGAAAGAGATAAGAAATAGAAACTCACGTCGCCAACCCGAAGAGCGTTCACCTGACGCTTACACTCCAAGTAAGTCGACTTGGTGGACTTCTTCCGAGCCACCATCCAACCCTTGACAGCTGGGTAAACCCGAGGCACCTCGCCAACCGTCTTCGGGCATAAGGTGGGCAGGTAAAAAATAAAACAACCAAGCCTGCAACACAGCAACAACAAAACGGCCAACTTTCAAAACATCGAAACACAACCACCACAAATTCACAAAATGGACAAAAATCCAAAACAAAATAACCTGCAAAAGAACAGTAAAACCATCAAGGGCACACCCGCCCAATCCCATCCAGAAAAAATTCACAGAAACAATCCACAAAAAATCTGACTCGCCCTTTTTTTCAAGCAAATGATAAGTCAACACGACAACGAAGGAATCAAACACCCCCCCCCCCCCCCCCCCCCCCCCCCCCCCCCCCCCCGCGTCCTAGCTGGACAACCAACAAAGCCCAAACAAGGCAATCTTATGCCAAATTAAGCGCAAAAAAGGCCAAAAATTCAAAAACCGGCCACGGGAAAGCAACGTAGCCCGATTACGTCCTAATGTGACCTAAAATGCCGTCAGGGAACATGTCAAAGCAAGACGACTCAGCTCGAGCCCAAACAGGTGCTTATTTCGTCAATATAAGACCGTCTGACAAAGGCAAAACGCAAAATTTCCACCCCTCGCATACGAAAAGCAATTCACATAGCAAAAGCAACCTTCACCAACTATAATGCAATTCAATGGGACCCATGGTTCGAGCAAATAAGAAAAACATCGCAAAATGAGACGGTTTTGCGCCTCATTCGCGTTTTTCGCACGTAGGGAACGGGAACGGAGACCAAAATGCGAATTAAAAGCATTCCTATAATCCTAGACGGGTTTCTAACCTAATTCAAGCACCAATTTTGCGCAATTAGAGCGGAAAAAAACGCCCAAATCAATTTGAGACAAATTAGGGTTTCATCCTAATTAAAACAACAAAAATGTAAACAAAACCAAGTAGAATCAAGGGGATTTACATGCCTTGAGATGACATGGTGGTAATGGCACGAATCCAAACAACTAATAAGACCGAAATGGCGATTTTTGAGAGCTTTTCGTTAGATTTTTGTCGAAAAAAACGATGAATGAAGAGCAACAGACTACCGCGTCTGTTTTGAAGAAAATAGGGGTAGCCTCTAGTATCGCCAAAGGGCTTGCGCTTCTTTGGGTTGCTCCTGTCATTCCTATCAAGTTTTGGGCTTTGGCCCAAAATGCACGTCCAAATACCGACACACAAACACTCAATCGCAAATAGCGAAATTCAAACTCACTATTCCCAAAAATTGCAAAGGATGGAATTAAAAACCATTATTTTCTTCACAATGGCAAATAGCGAAATTCAAATTCGTTGTTCTCGTAAAAAATTTAAATGACAAAATTAAAAACCGTTATTTTCTTCACAAACGCAAATGGCGAAATTCAAACTCGTTATTCTCACAAAAATTTCAAATGACGGAATTGAAAAAACCGTTATTTTCTTCACAAATGCAACTAGTGAAATTCAAACTCGTTATTCTCACAAAAAAAAATCAAATGACGGAATTAAAAACCGTTATTTTCTTCACAAACGCAAATAGCGAAATTCAAACTCATTATTCTCACAAAAAAATTTAAATGACGGAATTAAAAACCCTAATTTTCTTCACAAACGCTAATAGTGATATTTCAACTCGCTATTCTCACAAAAAAAATCAAATAACGGAATTAAAAACCGTTATTTTCTTCACAATCGCAAATAACAAAATTCAAAACTCGTTATTCTCTTGAAAACTCCGAATGGCGGCAATAAAACCGTTATTTCTCCTCAAAATTAAAAATTATAAATGGCAGTAATAAAAGTTGTCATCCGAAAGAGCCACGCCTAAGTCATAACAGGCCTATCTCTCCCGAGCACTACAAATATCTCCTATAAACACCAAAATTCCCCAGCGGAACCCCTAAAGACTTCCCCGTTGAGTCATTCTTCAACAAACTTGCAAATCTACCTGCATAAGCAGCAACGATCGGGCCTCAAGCAAAGCGGAATCCAACACCTTCCTCCCCCAGCGGCACCAACGTCGCTCCCCAATGGGTCGGTTGGACAGACAACCTGTTGAAATATGCCCGATGATTTAGACCATTTCCCGCAGTTTATCACTCGACCATCAATGGCTGGCGAGTCTCCACGCACTGATAACAAACAACCTCTTGAAATAGGCCCGATGATTCAGGCTATTTCCCGCAGTCGATCACTCGACTATCAATGGCTGGCGAGTCTCTACGCACCAATGATGAACAACCTCTTGAAGTGGAGTCAGTAATGCGGGCTACTTCCCACAGTAGATCATTTGACCCTTAAAGGCTGGCGAGTCTCTACGCACAAGCAACATCAATCTGGCTGGCGAGTCTCTACCCAGAAGAAAGAACAAATAAAGGACATATCCCGAACATGCCTCAGGTATGACTCCTTCCCATGGCTGACGAGCCTTTATATGTAGTCTAACGGACTTTAAACGACCCGCACCGGCAGTCGACAGACTCTAAACTGTTCCTAACGGCAGATCCTTGACTCGAATCCCCGAATCGCCTCGACGTCGCCCTTCCCGACGGCGGGTCCTTGGCTCAAATCCTTTTGATTCGCCTCGACGTTGCTTTGGTCTTCAGGTTATGATCTTCGATTGACCAGGGCTATACTTTTACTTTCGCCATGTCTAAGCCTCGGTCAAACTTGGGGCTCTGTAGATACTCGTTATCTATGGAATCCCTAACAAACACCCGATGATTATCGGACTACAACATGCTTCGGAAATCGCTGTGTTTGATCGACAATTTGTATAACAGTGCTTCGGAAAGCTCAAAACGATTTCGAAAATGAAAAACATTTTAAAACATTTCAAAAAAATCCTGGAGTGTTTTATGCACGACGATGGGGTCGCAATGACACTAATTAGAGTCAAAACCAACACCCAACCAAAAACCGACTCAAAATTCAAATCCCGACTCAAACACGAGTCAAACACAACAAACCTACCCCAAATATCACCCACACCATATTGTACACAATGCAATAAGAATAACCACAAAACATACTCAACAAAACCGAAGGTAGAATAAACCACAAATTATAAATTTGCAAAGGGACAAAATAGCCCCTTGGATTGCCAAAACACCTGCGCCTCAATAGGTGGTCTGCATGGCCATGTCACCCAAAACGCACAACTCCACACATTTCTCTATAAATACCCTTCAAGCACCACAATTTACAAACACGCGAGAGTCTGCCCCTTCTTTCTCTCTTAATATTCTAGACCTCGACTTCTAAAATCTAAAATCGACACGTTTTTTCGACCTACCAGTCGAGAACACGAGCCATACACATTGTTTGGTACTGTCATCGAGCGTTAAAAACACCTGACTTACAACTTCGACCAACTACACCAACACCAAATAAAAGCAACACTCCATATTTACAAAACGGTTTTTCAAATCGAGTTTTCCGACTCATAAGTTTTACACTTTGTCGATTTCTCGTCAAGAAACCGAACATTTAAGTATGAGGGTGTAATTAATCATCTTATTTCATATTTTCTTTACTGTTTTCATGACTTTAACATGATAAAACATGCATAACATGATGTAAAACATGGATTGTTTGAACCAAAACCAGGTTTTGACCTGAGGCAGAAGCTCCTAATCATAACTAGGTACCTCACGCCTCTTTAGGCTCCTCTAGTCAGAACTCAAAAGTGTTTGAGTTCATCATTCCTTTACATTTCAAAATTTTATTTTATCCCTTTCTTTACGGTTTTCTTACTATTTCAAATAATTTTTATGACAAATATTTTTTACGATTATTAAAATCATCCTTGGTTATTTATACCATGACAATTTTATCCCGTGTAATGATGATATCGTTGGTTAATAACAAATTTACGGAGATTCAAAAATTTTCATCTCTTATTTCTTTCATTTTTGCAAGAATTTTAGTCATATTCAAAATCATCCTTGGTTCCTCATACCGTGTCGGTTTAACCCGAGTATGATGATAAACTTTGACTAATTACAAAGCAATGAACTTAACATAACTAGTTCATATCATGCATTTTCATCTTTATTTTCAAACCCGACAACGAGTATCATCAACATAATGATGAATATTCCGAGTCATGTTCTACACTTTAACGCAAAAGCGGTCCTAACGATCATTTCAACAAAAGCGGTCTTAACAACCTTTTCAACAAAAGCGGTATTAACGACCTTTTCAACAAAAGCGGTCTTGACGACCTTTTCAACAAAAGCGGGTTTCAACACCCTTTTCATAACGGTTTTCATAACCTTTTTAACAACCAGGAGGGGCTCCGTGGACCGCCGTATGGCTCGCGCCCCAAGGACCTTTATGTTTCCCCAGTTTTCAAATCTAGGCAACCATGTTACATCGTTCATAGACTCGCGCCTTAAAGGTTGTCTGACACTGCTTCTATTTCATTTCCAGCACTTGTGTAGGATGATCCCGATTACGGTTAACTCGAATTACTGACATATTAGACTAACGAGTTCATATTTTACATTTCAATGTTTTCAAACACTCTTTCAAACAAATGGATCGTGTTAAGCACCATAAACCTAACTCGGTAAATGAATGTTTAATTTTCGTTCTTCCATGAAAATCAACATTAAAATCCAACTCGACATCAACTACTTGATATTTGGATAAACAACCGACATAGAAAATCTCACATGTTAGGTTTAAACTTATGGATGCGCATTCATGCATTAAACTCGTTTCATTAACTTTTGCACTTAACTAACCAAGATCGATCTGTAGAGGCTGCTACCGTGGGCGGGATTGGGTGTTCGATTAAAGAGCTTCCCAATACGTACCATCACCTCTTAGTCAGAACCTTTGGATAGTGGCTGGCCTTATCCAGGGCGTACGAGAGTCATTCTAGCGATAGGATGCTAAAAGAGGGACGAGTCCTTATCTTTACTACCTATGTCAAGCACCACTTTTTGCTTCATTTGAATGAGATATAAAGTCGATTCGAACGGTTTCTAGGCATCCCATAATTCCTTGGTGGCGACTCCGAACATCTCTAGCATCATTTTGAGACCTTCATCGAGACAAAACCGATCGATCTAAAGAGATCTTGCCAATAGCATTCTCCACCTATGTCGTTGAGTGTGGCTTTCGACCGTCGTACGACCGCGAGCTGGCATGCGGGTGGACCGCGTCCACACCAGGTACCATCTTAGGCTAAATTTATGAAAGATATATTGACCCGTAAGAGAAGCTTTAATGAAATGGATTCCATTGCTTTTAGTGCACTCCTACAAAGCAAGTCCCCACCCAAACAGAAAGACCCGGGTAGTTTTTCCGTTCCATGTACCATAGGCACTCATGTAATCGATAAAGCTTTGTGTGATCTTGGTGCCAGTGTCAGTGTCATGCCTTATTCAGTTTGCGAGAAACTGAATATGGGGCACCTCAAAGTTACTAACATGACCCTCTAAATGGCTGACCGATTAGTTAAACGGCCCCTAGGTGTTTTACAAGATGTCCAGGTTAAAATAGGTAAATTCTAACATGTTGACTTCATTGTGCTCGATATAGCCGAGGATACCCAGATTTGTATTATTCTAGGTCAGCCATTTTTTTCATACAGCCGGGGCAATCATTGATGTCAAGCTAGAAGAATTGCGAGACCTATGATAGAGGAAAATTGTTATGCAATAGATATTGTTGATGAGTTAGTTTCTTATGTTTGGTTGGGTTCCCTGCTTAGGGACCCGTTAGAGGCTTTGATGGTCTCAGATGCTTGTGCAGATAACCCATAGAATAATGACGCTATGTTTGATATGCTAGAAGATGTATTAGATGGTCGTGATCTCACGAATGCTGAAGGAGAAATGGGAAGAAGGTTGGTAGATACTTCCTATGCTGTAGAGGTAAAGACACCTGTTCTTAAACCTATTCCTTCCCATCTTAAGTATGTTTTCTTAGATGAATCAAAGCAATATCCAGTTATTGTTAGTGATAAACTTGATGCTAACCAATTATCTGCTTTGTTAGTTGTTCTTAAAAGAATATAAAATCTTTGGGTTATAGTTTGGATGGCCTTATATGCATTATTCCTGACATCTGTATGCACAGAATTGAGCTAGAGGAAAATCAAAAGCCTTGCAGACAAGGTCAGCATAAGTTTAACCCGAAAATGCAGGATGTTGTTTTGGCAGACGTGATGAAGTTAATCGATGTAGGTATCATTTATACTGTTGGCAACTCCAAATAGGTAAGTCCGGTTCTTGTAGTCCCGAAGAAAGAAGGGACTAGAGTGGTCAATAATGATATAAATGAATTAATACCGACTAGAGTTGTAACAGGATGGCGGATGTGCATTGATCATAGATAATTAAATGCCGCCACAAAAAAGGATCATTTCCCCCTTCCTTTTATTTATTAGATGTTAGAAAGACTGGCCTCGCATAAATTTTTCTGCTATTTAGATGGATATTCGGGCTTCTTTCAGATCCCTATCCATCATGATGATTGGGAAAAGACTACTTTTACTTGCCCGCATGGTGTCTTTGCTTATCGTAGGATGCCATTTGGATTGTGTAATGCCCCATCTACCTTTCGAAGGTGCATGATGGGGATATTTTCTGAGTATATAGAATCGATCATGGAGGTATTTATGGACGATTTCAGCGTCTATGGTTCTGATTTTGATGATTGTTTGACTAACCTTGATAAAGTGTTGCAGAGATGTATCAAGGTTAATTTGGTCTTGAACTGGGAGAAGTGTCATTTCATGGTCAACGAGGGARTTGTCCTTGGACACTTAGTTTCTGATAAGGACATCCAGGTGGATAGAGTTAAGGTGCAAGTGGTAGAGCAATTGCCCCCTACCGTTAATGTTAAGGGATTTAGAAGTTTTCTTGGTCATGCCGGCTTTTATCGCCGGTTCATCAAGGAATTCTCAAAAACTGCTAAACCTCTTACACAATTGTTGCTAAAGGATGCCTCATTTAGCTTTACTGATGAATATATGTCTGCTTTTAACATGTTGAAGCAGGCTCTGATTTCAGCACCGATCATCCAGGACCTAGATTGGAGCCTACCATTCAAGATTATGCGTGACGCCAGTGATTATACAGTTGGCACGGTGCTAGGTCAGAGGAAGGACAAAGCTCTGAATGTAATTTACTATGCGAGCCAAACTCTGGATGAGGCTCAAGTAAAATATGCTACTACTGAGAAGGAATTGTTGGCAGTGGTGTATGCGCTGGAGAAATTTCGCTCTTATTTATTAAGGTCGAAAGTGTTTATTTTTACTAACCATGCAGCGCTCAAGTATCTCCTAGCTAAGAAAGAGGCTAAACCAAGGTTGTTGCGGTGGGTACTCTTGCTTCAAGAGTTTGACTTGGAGATTAAAGACAAGAAAGGCGCTGAGAATTTGGTTGTCAATCACTTGTCTCGTTTTCCACCACAGAATGAGGGAGATATTATTCCTATTAACGATTATTTTCCTGATGATATTTTAATTGCATTACTACTGCAGAGAATCCTTGGTATGCTGATTTTGCGAACTATATTGTAGGTGACATTTTGTGATTTTGAGAATCCTTGGTTGTCAATCACTTGTCTCGTTTTCCACCACAGGATGAGGGAGATATTATTCCTATTAACGATTATTTTCCTGATGATATTTTAATTGCATTACTACTGCTGAGAATCCTTGGTATGCTGATTTTGCGAACTATATTGTAAGTGACATTTTGTCGCCTGACTTGTCCTATCATCAAAAAACGATTCCTACATGATGTGAAACAATATTTCTGGGACGATCTTTACCTGTTTAAGAAATGTGCAGACAGCCTATATCGACGGTCTATACCCCAATGGGAGACCAAAGCTACTCTTGAAGCTTTTCATTCGTCCTCATACGGTGGTCATCACGGTCCCTCTAGGACCGTGGCTAAGGTACTTCAATCGGGTTTTTTATGGTCGTCTATGTTTAATAATGCTAGGTTGTTTATTTCGGGTTGTGATGCTTGCCAGCGAGTAGCAAATATCTCTAGGAGGCATGAGATGCCTCAGAATGGCATTTTAGAGGTCAGGATTTTCGATGTCTGGAGCATCGATTATCAAGGATTATTTCCGTCTAGCAAAGGCAACATGACATACTAGTTGATGTGGACTATGTGTCCAAATTGATAGAGGTCGTGTTTTCAGCTAATTGTGATGCCAAGACCGTTGTCCAGCTGTTCAAAAAAGTCATTTTTCCTCACTTTGGTGTCCCTAGAGTCATCATTAGCGACAGAGGTATGCATTTCAAAGAGAAAAAACTTTCTGCTTTATTGTCAAAATAAGGTGTTTCGCATCATCGTGGTCTGGGGTACCATCCGCAAACAACTGGATAGGTGGAGGTCTCCAACAGGGAGATTAAAGAAATTTTGGCAAAGGTTGTTTCAAAGTCCCGAAAGGATTGGATTATGAAGCTGGATGACACGCTGTGGGACTACAGGACAGCTTTCAAGACACCAATTGGCGCGTCGCCGTATCGGTTGGTTTATGGGAAGTCTTGTCACTTAACTGTGGAGCTCAAGCACCAAGCTTGGTGGGTTGTTCGAGAGCTTAATTTTGATACTAAACTGTGTGGTGAGAAACGTTTATTGCAGCTAGATAAGCTAGAAGAGTTCAGGCTGAATGCCTATGACAGTGCCCGCATATAAAAAGAGAAGACCAAGAGATGACATGATAAGAAGATCATACTGCGCGAATTTCAAATTGGGGAGAAAGTGTTGTTGTTCAATGCCCGACTCCGTTTATTTCCTAGTAAGCTGAAGTCTAGGTAGAGTGGCCCTTACATGGTAACTTCCGTTTCTAAGTTTGGATCAGTTGAACTAGAGAATTCCACGGGAGAAAGATTTAAGGTAAACGGTCACCAAGTGAAACGAAATCATGGGACCACTGATTTCGTTGTAGAGGTCTAGGTAATGTACTTCGACCAAATTACCGGGCATTAAGATGTAATAAGGTCGAGCGGGACCTTATAAACCAACGCTGACCGGGAGGCAACCCGGATTGTATAAGTTTGTATTTTTCGCCAAACACTCTATTTTGTTTTGTTACTAGCTTTAATTGTTTTTTATTAGGTTTTGTTCCCGATTTTTGTGAACAATTGCGATGAGTGTACTTTATTTTGTTTCGTGATTTTATGAGCATTCTCAGATGCTCCGGAGAAAACATTGCAAGTCATCATTTATTTATTATGCACGAAAGACGAAAAAAAAAGTATCCTACTATGATTACAGTCGATCGACCACTGCTCCTATTAGATTTCAGTCGATCGACTGAATTGTGTGCTTGGCAAAGTCGGTTGAAAAAAATTTAAGCCGATCCACTACTACGAAAACACGGTTTACTGACGGCTAAAATCCGTCAGAAAAGGCCAAAATCCGTCAGAAAACCGGATTTCTGACGGATTTTCCGT
>VHZZ01009763.1:5784-15829 GCA_009801015.1 Silene noctiflora | reverse complement strand
TGCAGGTGCTTGAGACTAGAAGGTTAGGAGCTTGGGAGGTGCGAGGAGCTTGACTTGACGACTTAGTTATAGATCACTTTTTAGTTCATAAATAGTTCTGACATTGTAATTTTCCGCTGCGTAGTAATTGTAATAGTAAAAGTTTAAATTTAATCAGTTTTATATAAAGTACTTTGGTTGGTTTTACTTTGTTATTCACTACCTCGGTTATTTCGAGATGGTAACAGTCTTATTTATCTAGGAAGACCTAGTTAAGGCTCTTGGATAAATGGGGGTGTTACATGTTATCACTTTTGGAGTTTTGGATTATATTTCTTTTGGAGACTTATAATCCTTTTGCTTTAAAGTTATTTTATTAAACCTGTTTCATTATGGTTACTATGATGCGTACTACCTCGAAAAACCGAGATGGTAGCACCTCCATACATTGGGGTAGTTCTTGTTAAGGTACCTTGGTGTATGGGGGTGTTATAAAGTGGTATCAGAGCGACGATTTTGGACCTAAAACCAATGAACAAAATGAACGTAGGGTATCTAAATAAAATGAACTCGGGTAGGAGTTGTTTAGAGCTACCACAAAGGCTTGGGAGACGTCCTAAGGCCGAAAATTTACCTTTGCAACTTTGAATCGGTCACTACGAGGGTGTCAAGGGATCGTTGCTTGTATGTCTGTCTTATATGCATGTTGGATGTATGTAAGATGTGTATTGGATGGAAGTTTTTTGGGAGTATGATCATTATGTTGAATGTATGAGCAATGATATGGTATTGTTTGGTGTTGTATGTAGTAACATGTGATTAGGAGAATGTATCTATGTACATGTGATGCTTAAGCATGAGGGTAGTTCATTTTTGGCATGACTCAACCGAGTGGGCGGGAACACGACCGAGTATGGGTAACTCGACTGAGCCCCTGGCACTCGACCGAGTATTTTTGGATAGAAGTTTCTGGAAGTTTTTGACTCGACCGAGTGTGTGGGCACTATACCGAGTAGTGTGTACTCGACCGAGTACACGTTTTCTTGTAGTTTCTGGTCAGTTTCTGGAGTTGTTTCACTCGATCGAGTACATATGGGACTCAACCGAGTGGCTTGTACTCGACCGAGTGTGTTTTGATACTCGATCGAGTACCCTCTTTGGGCGGTTTATGTTTTCTTTTGGTCATAGGCTATGTGCTTACGATTTTTCACCTTTTATAGCTCAAAGAATGCCGCCAAAGAGATCTGTTGTGTACATGAGGGCCGCGGAGATGAGTGTTAAGGCGATTGCTCATATGATTAGGCATCAGGAGGCTCTTATTGAGGCTCTCAAAAACGTGGGGAAGACGAAAGAGGTGGTCATCGATGCTACTAAGATAAGCACCACCATCTCGCGCTTCAACCCTACTACATATGAGGGCATAGATGCGCCAAATATACTCGATAACTGCCATCGGGAGATGAAGAGTGTTCTGGAGGTGGTCAATTGTCCGGAGGAGATGAAGGTAGAACAAGTTGCGTTTTACCTGAGGGATGAGGCTGGGGTGTGGTGGAATCGTGAGAGGGAGAGTGCTCGCGAGTTCTACAAGAATTTGGGGGAGCATGCTATCCCTTGGGTTGAGTTTAAGAAGGCTATCAGACATCAGTTTGTCCCGGAGCACATCCGGAACAAATTGAGGGCAGAATTTGATTCTTTCGGTATGACTGAGAGCATGACTGTGGCTGAGTACTACCGCAGGTTCAATGAGTTGTCGCGCTATGTATATGATATAGAGTTGCGCCAACTAAAACTTTCTCTTTGTTTCGAGAAGGAGTTGTCGTTGAAGATATTGGAAAGGCTACCATCTAAGGTTCTCACAGATTTAAAGGAAGTTTATGAAATAGCTGGCAATGCGGAGAGGTTGGTCGACATGGCTAAGGAGGCCAAAGAGAAGGGGAATGAGAAGAGGAAGGCGGAAAGCGAGGGCACATGGCAATCACGTTTCAAGTGTGGGAATTACAACCAGGGGAGGACTTTCTCAAGTGGATATGGCTTTAGTGGAGGATATTCTTATGGGGGCCGTGGTGGTCGAAACAGCAATGGCAACTCTAGGTTGCAGTGTTACAACTGTGGCGGTTATGGCCACAAGAGATATGAGTGCACTAGCTTCGATGGGAATGGCTTCCAGGGGCAGCGGAGAGGAGGTTACTCACAGACTCCGGGACAGAGTATGGCTAGTAACCGACCAACTGGGTCATGGAATAGTCAGGGTGGCTAAAGCAACAGTAATGGAAACTTCAACCGCAATAATGGAGGGAATTGTCAGCGGTAGAATGGCAATGCAAATCAGAAGTCACATGTCAAGTCTACTGCATCGGCAAGCACGATGCAGGGTGGAGGTCAGAAGAACAGCGGTAAGTTGTTCATGATAGATAAGCAGGTGGCTAAGGATGATGCTCAAGTGGTTACTGGTACCTTTCTTATCAATAGTACTCTTACTTTCGTTTTGTTTGATTCGGGGGCTACACACTCTTTTATATCTAAGGGTCATGATAAATCTATGGGTCTGGGGAGTATGAGTCTGTAAAGGATGAAGTTTTTATACCATCAGGAGAGTCTGTATCTTGTGGGAGGTTGTATAAAGAGGTGTCTATGGTTGTTGGGCAAGTCAACTTTCCTGTTGATTTGTTTGAGTTTCCAATGGATAGGTTTAAGGTTATAGTCAAGATGGATTGGTTGGGAAGGTATAGTGCTACTATAAACTATCATCAGAAGAAGATGACTTTAAGGGGACCTAAGGGAGTTAGGGTGTCTTACCGTGCGTTTGTAGTCAAACCCAAAGTCGGGATTATTGCAGCTGTGACCTTGAAGTCATACCAGAGGAAGGGGTATCCTATGATCCTTTGCCATGTAAAGGATAATCGGATAGAGGAGTCATCAGCATCAGAGATACCAGTGGTGGGTGAGTTCGAGGATTTCTTTCCGGATAAGATACCAGGGTTACCTCCGCAGAAGGATATTAATTTCAGTGTTGAGCTAAAGCCGGGGACGGGGCATATATATAAGGCCCCGTACCTTATGGTTCATAAGGAGTTGGGAGAGTTGAAGAAGCAGTTGAATGAGTTTCTAGAGAAGGGATACATTAGACCTAGTGTATCGCCTTGGGGTGCTCCAGTTTTTTGTAAAGAAGAAGGATGGCAGCTTGCGGTTGTGCATCGACTACAGAGACTTGAACCATGTCACGGTGAAGAACATGTATCCTTTGCCGAGGATTGGTGATCTGTTTGACCAGTTGAGTGGGGTCGGGGTGTTTTCAATGATCGATCTAAAGTCGGGGTACCATCAGCTGAGGATTCGGGATAAGGACATACCTAAGACAGCTTTTCGATCACGGTATGGTCACTATGAGTATGTGGTGATGCCGTTTGGATTGACTAATACACCAGCGGTGTTCATGGATTTGATGAATCGGGTTTTCATCCAGTTCTTGGATCGATTCGTGGTGGTGTTTATCGACGATATCTTAGTCTATTCTAAGACTAAGGAGGAAGACGAGGAGCATTTGAGGCTGGTGTTGCAAACCTTACGCGCCAACCAGTTATATGCTAAGTTATCCAAGTGGGAGTTTTGGTTAGAGAAGGTGGTTTTTCTGGGCCATGTGATTTCCAAGGAAGGGGTAGCTGTGGATTCTAGCAAGATTGAGGCGGTGTCAAACTGGGAAGCACCGAAGAATGTGGCTAAAATTCGGAGTTTCTTGGGTTTGGCTGGGCACTACAGAAGGTTCGTGAAAGATTTCTCAAAGATAGCTAGGGCTATGATAGCTTTGATGTAAAAAGAGAACAGATTTCGCTGGGATGAGAGTTGTGAGACCGCGTTTCAAACTTTAAAGGAGCATTTTAATACAGCTCATGTCTTAGCCTTGCCAGAGGGAAGTGAGAACATTGAGGTATATACCGATGCTTCAAAGAATGGTCTGGGTTGTGTTTTGATTCAGAATGGGAAGGTCATTGCCTATGCTTTGAGGCAATTGAAGTCTTATGAGGAGAATTACCCTACTCATGATTTGGAGTTGGGTGCAGTTATCTTTCCTCTGAATATTTGGAGGCACTATCTATATGGGGCAACCTTTAAGGTGTTTTCAGATCACAAGAGTTTGAAGTACATCTATACCCAAAAGGAGTTGAATATGCGTCAGAGGAGGTAGATGGAGCTGATAGGTGACTATGACATGGAGATTATCTACCATGAATGGAAGGCTAATGTGGTTGCTGACGCGTTGAGTAGAAAGAGTGTGCATTCCTTATGCACTACTTTATCACTAATGAAGCTTAAGGATGAGGTGACTAAAATGGGGATCCATATGATTCGGAAAGGAGATGCTCTTGGGGATTTGGCAGTTGAACTTGAGCTTTATGAGGAGATCAAGAATAAGCAAGCCTTTGATCCTAAGATTCGGGAGTGGAGAAAAGGAACAGTTCCGAGGTTCTCTATTCATGCAGATGGGAGTGTTCGGTTCGATGGGATGTGGTGTGTGCCTAATGATATGGAGCTGAGAAAGATGATCATGACCGAGGCTCATTGCACTCCATATTCAGTGCATCCAGGAGGTGACAAGCTCTATAAAGATCTTAAGAAGACGTTTTGGTGACCTGAAATGAAAAGGGGGACAGCTGAGTTCGTGGCTAGATGTTTGACTTGTCAAAGGGTCAAGGGGGAACAACGAAGACCGCAAGGTAAGATTCAATCTCTTGAGGTACCTGAGTGGAAGTAGGAGTCTACTTCTATGGACTTTATTGTGGGGTTACCGAGGACTTAGCAAGGTAACAACATGATTTGGGTTATAGTGGATCGACTGAAAAAGTCTGCTCATTTTATTCCAATAAAAGATACATGGAGTAAGATGCAGTTGGCTAGTGGGTACAGGAAGAATGTGGCCAGATTGCATGGGGTACCGAAAGACATTGTGTCATATAGGGATGCGAGGTTTATCTCTACATTTTGGCAAGAGTTGCAAGAGTTGATGGGAACTACCTAAAAGATGAGTACGGTTTTTCATCCTACTACAGATGGACAGACTGAGAGGACCATCAAGACTCTAGAGGACATGTTGAGGGCTTGTGTGATGGAGTTCGGTGGCAGTTGGGAAGATAGGCTAGATTTGATTGAGTTCTCATACAACAACAGCTTCTACACCAGTATTGGGATGGCACATTTCGAGGCTTTGTATAGGAGAAGGTGTATGAGTCCTATATGTTGGGATGATAGTGCAAAGGTTGTGGTTTTGGGACCACAAATGGTGCAGGATATGATTGAGCAGGTACGGTTGATCAAACAGATGATGAAAGCAGCTCAGGATCGGCAGAAGAGCTATGCCGATTTGAATCGCAAGGACATCGAGTTTCAGGTGGGTGATAAGGTCCTTTTGAAAGTGTCACCCATGCGTGGGGTGATGCTTTTTGGCAAGAGGGGCAAGTTGATTCAAAAGTTCATATGACCCTATGAGATTTTGGATCGGATCAGTGAGGTGGCTTATCGATTGGCGTTGCCACCAACTTTAGACCACGTACATAATGTTTTCCATCTGTCTCGACTCCGGAAGTATGTGAGTGACCCATCTCATGTACTAGAAGTTGAGAATATCGAGTTGGATGAGGCTTTGACCTATGTGAAAGTGCCAAAGGAGATCTTGGATGGTAAGGTGCGCAAGACTAGGAATGGTGAGACAGTGTTGCTAAAGGTGTTGTGGACCAATCACAATGTTGAAGAAGAAACATGGGAACCGAAAGAATCAATGAAGGAACGGTATCCACATCTTTTTGATCGAGTATGTTTGGTTACGGGAACATAACCTTGTTCTTTTAAGGGAGTAGAAGATGATCGCGTTTGTTTTTGGATCAGTTTTGGGTACGTTTTCGGTTGTTTGATCATGGTTTAAGTGCGGTTAGGTTACACTTTGGGTAGGTTGAGTAGTGTTATGGTGTTAGTGTTGTTTTTATAGGTATGGGTTCGTTTTTAAGGAGGGAAGACTGTAATACATCAGATTTCTGGTCCTAGGTTACTCGGCTGAGTACTGGGTACTCAACCGAGTAGGTGGTGTGCTGGTTTTGTTCAGGCTTCTGACTTGTGGATACTCGATCGAGTATGTGGGCACCCGATCGAGTGTGGCGTACTCGGTCGAGTGTCGTGTACTCGACCGTTTGTCCGGTTCGTTACGTTATTTTCTGCGGTTTGATTAAAGTAACACCGGAAGCATTTATAAGCAGGTTTTATTAACTTAAATCATTTTATTATCAGCTTTAAACACTTTTCACAAACAAAAGACAACGACGTTCATTGCTTCCTTGTTACCTTCATCATTCCAAGACTAGGGTTCTTTGTTTTAAGGCTTTTCATATCTTAGCGTTCGATAATCTTCTGGTAACTCATCTATTATAGTTTTTTTGTTGTTTTGTTAAGATTAGGCAAACCTAATTGGGTTATTTGGTGGTTTAGGGTGAATAGCAAGTATTTCATGTTATGATATTAATTGATTGATATCATATTAGGTGAGGACTTCGTATAGGAGGCTTTCTAGACTGTTTTGATGTGCTTGTGCTTGGATCATTGTTCAGGTAGGGTTTCCCTACTCTGTTGACTGTATAATTGGTATAAGGTATAATGTGACGGTTTATTATTGTTATTGTTTGATTGAGATTTATTGTGTGGTTTTTGGATGTTGTTGTGGAGCCATTTTCGGGAGATGGTTCCAACCCCATGTTCGCCTCTTGTGGATCTCATCACAACGGGGATGTGCACATTAATGATTTGGGTTCGCTCGTTGCGATGAGCGGGGATTTTGGTGGTAAAATTGCGGTCCCCACTGGCGGTGTGGATTACCTATTGCGATGGATAATCTAGCAGGGCTACACACCTTGGTGTGTAGTCGGTTACTGGTTATTATGAAGTTTGGAGGATGGAAGTGACGGTTTGATTGGATGTTTTCTGGATTATGTTATTGTGCTTGTTATATTGGTTATGCAGTTAACTGACCCTGTTTTATCTTTTCAAAACTATAGTGATCCATTCGGGGATGGTGATCAGTTGGCTTAGCAGGTAATGGCTGTTGATGTAGCTCGCGAGACATGGACGAGCTGTGTCGTCACTAGTTTTTAGATCAACTTCCGCTGAGTATTAGATACTATCACGTTACAGTTGTTATCACTTTTGGAGTTTTGGATTGCATTTCTTTTGGAGACTTGTAATCCTTTTGCTTTAAAGTTATTTTATTAAACTTGTTTCATTATGGTTACTGTGATGCGTACTTCCTCGGGAAACCGAGATGGTAGCACCTTCACACATTGGGGTAGTTCTTGTTAAGGTACCTTGGTGTATGGGGGTGTTACACGAGTCTTGCAAGGTTGATGATTCAGTGGCTTTATTATTAATTTAACTCGTTTGCATTTGATCTTTTCCTATGGTGTTGATTCATTGCATTAAACGGTTTAGGGGGGTAAAGGTGTAGCTTGCTCTCTGAGATTATATATTTTTCTATTAGTCCTATGCTTGTCGTTTGTTTATTGCTTGCTAGGGGACAAGCAAGGGTTTGGTGTAGGAAGGTTTGATGCATGCTTTATATATATGCCTTTGTTTGTCATTTTGCACGCATTTCAATGCATTTTAGGTAGCAACTAGCTACTATTCTCCCGTGAATTAGTTACTATGGGTTATTTTATGTTTAATGCAAATATTGGACCCGAACATGCGAATGCAAGCCAAAACCCGTCCTTAAAGTTGCATTATTGGTCACTAGAAGAGTTGAGTTCGGAAACCATCTCCTTGGGATGCGTGATGACGAGAAGAGGTGAGCTGAAGTGTGGGATGAAGATGTCGTTGTGCTACTATAGTGTTGTTTCAGTCGATCGACGGTTGCAAGTGGTCGATCGACTGTTTCAATTTGAGCATAATTCAATCGACTGGTTTCTAGACTAGACGAGATCTTAAACTTAATTATCTCGGTCCATCAGTTATTTGTTTTAAGTTCGGACGAGTCTTACTATTTAAGAAGAGTTAGAAAACACTTTATGTTATCTTTCATACTGCTAAAAACTTTTCATACTGCTCAAACTTTTAGATCTGAAACTTTCCTTTATTCGGTAATTAATTAACCTTCATTCTTCCTTTAATTCTCTTCCTTTTCTTTTTCTTTCATTCTCTTTGATCCTTGTTTTCAGTTTATGTTTAGATGTTATTTCTTATTTATTCGTCAAGTTAATTTCATTGTCATATTGATTATTCTTATTTCCATGATGATGAATATGCGTAGCTAATTCTCCTTACTAGGATTTAGGGGAGCCATGGTTTTAAGACGCTTTTAATTAGGTTATTAGATCTGGTTAATTATTGTGTTTAAATTGTTAATCGTAGTTCTTAATCTCAATTAATTAGTTAAATGCATGTGACTAGTTTTTTCTGTTGGTAAACTCCGACCTAGATCTAAAGATTGGAGAGAGTGAGACCTAATACGAACAATAAGATACGCTAATAAGAGCGAGAGCTTTTTAGGAGTATGCTAGGGTGAATAGCGGACCGACTGGACCTTTTCACTACCCTTCAAACCGTAATTTGACCGATCTTTGACCCTTACCTTCGACCGTTACTAGACAATGGTGAACCGACTATCCTAGTTACTTCTTCTTATTTGTTAGACTCGTTTCTTAGATCCCGTCCTTTTTCCTTCACTGCTCTTAGTTTTGCAAACAAACAAAACAACCCCCGAATTATCACCAAGACAGACTTTAGTTAGCAAGTAGAACACTTTTTAGTCTCCCTGTGGATACGATCCCGACTACCCTAGCTATATTAGTTAGAGACCAGTTGGTTATCTTTGGTAGGTATACAATTAGCCTGTCAACGAGCTTGTGTAATGGAGTTTAGGGGATCTTGGGAAGACGGACTAAATTTGATAGAATTCTGCTATAATAATGGATATCATGCTAGTATAGGAATGACACCTTTTGAAGCATTATATGGGAGAAAGTGTAGGAGCCCAGTTTGTTGGAATGATTGAGGCAACAGTGCTGAGACCTCAGATGATTCAGGACATGATAGAACAGATACAAGTGATCAGGTAGAAGATGAAAGCAGTGCAGGATAGACAAAAGAGTTATGCAGACCTGCGTAGAGTGACATTGAGTTTGAGGTGGGAGATAAGGTTCTTTTAAAAGTATCTCCCATGCGTGGTGTTATGAGATTTGGGAAACGCGGGAAGTTGAGCCCAAAATTCAATGGACCTTATGAGATCTTGAGTCGAGTGGGAGAAGTAGCTTATCGATTAGCACTACCTCCGGCACTTGACAGGGTCCATAATGTGTTTCATGTTTCTAAGCTAAGGAAGTATGTGAGTGATCTATCTAACGTGATCGAGCCAGAAACTATACAATTAGATGATTCGCTGACGTATGAAGAGGTTCCTAAAGCAATTTTGGATCACAAGGTAAGAAGCACGAGGAATAGGGAAACGAGATTGGTAAAGGTATTGTGGTCTCATCACAATGTAGAGGAAGCAACTTCGGAGGCTGAGGCAGCTATGAGAGAACGATACCCACAATTGTTTGAACAGGTATGAATTTGGTTCCGAGGACGTCATCATGTTTTTAGGGGGTAGGATGTAACAGACTAACAGCTCGACCTTCTCATTAGTGTATGCTAGTATTTTGATTTATTTTTTTAAAGTAATCTGTGGAATATATTTTGACTTCTTGAGCTAGTACTTATTCCTTAAATAATGTGAACTTCGAGGATGAAATTCTTTTTAAGGGGGAAGACTGTAATACCCCACATTTTTGGTCAAGTCAACGTAGTCAAAGGTCAAATATAAGTCGGAAATGAGCAAGAATTACCACTAACTGGTAAATAATAAAAATAATAACAATAATAACAATAACAATAATAACAATAATAATACTAGTAATAATAGTAGTAGTAATAATAATAGTAATAATAGTAATAATAATAATAATAATAGTAATAATAATAGTAATAATAATAATAATAATAATAATAATAATAATAATAATAATAATAATAATAATAATAATAATAATAATAA
>VHZZ01009756.1:2289-13178 GCA_009801015.1 Silene noctiflora | reverse complement strand
ATTCATGAGCATGAATCGATCGAGCAGGGGAAACTCGATCGAGTAGGGAGGACTCGACCGAGTAGGCTTGACTCGATCGAGTATGTATTTTGTTGAGTTTGGCAGAAGGTCTTGTTTCATAGTTACTAGATCGAGTAAGTTTGGGACTCGATCGAGTAGGCGTTACTCGATTGAGTGGGTTTTGGCTCGACCGAGTATGTTTCATGTCAGACCTTTGGCAGTTTCTGGAAGTTTTAGATACTCGATCGAGTGTCTTGTGACTCGATCGAGTTAGTTCTACTCGATCGAGTTAGTTCTACTCGATCGAGTTAGTTCTACTCGACCGAGTATGAATAGGTACTCGATCGAGTGCGTCTTATTGCGGGTTATGAATGCTTTGAGCCGTAGGCTATGTGCTTACGTTTATCCTTTTTTCTTTTTTCTATAGCTCAAAGATGCCGCTAAAGAGATCTGCCGCTTATGTTAAGGCTCAGGAGATGAGCATTGAGGATATTGCTAAGATGATCGAGCATCGGGATGCGCTCACTGAGACCCTCAAAAGGTTTAGGAAGGAGAAGGAGACAGGGGTAGACTTCTCAAAGATGAGTAGTACCATCTCTCACTTTAACCCCACTACCTATCTGGGCACAAGTGCGCTGATCCTACTCGACAACTGACACCGTGAGATGGAGAATATCCTCGGAGTGGTGCATTGTCCAGAGGAGTTTAAGGTGGAACAGGCTGCGTGCTACCTAAAGGACTCAGCTTGGGAATGGTGGGATAAGGTGAAGGAGAGTTCTCTGGAGAGCTATCTGAAGCAGGGTGAAATCACAATCCCGTGGTCCGAGTTTAAGAGAGCTATAAGGAATGAGTTTGTTCCGGAGCATGTGCTTAGTAAGATGCGGGATGAGTTCGATTCTTTTGTGATGACTGAGGGTATGATGGTGACTGAGTATTATCATAAGTTTAACGAGAAGTCGAGGTATGCTGAGGATATGGGGCTGACACAGGTTAATTTGGCACTCCGGTTTGAGAAAGGATTGACTTACAAGATCATGGAGAAACTACCGACGAGGACCCTTACTGATGTGAAAGAGGTCTATGAGATATCTGGGCGAACTGAGAGGTTAGTCGAATTGGCCAAGGAAATTAGGGAGAAGAGCTCAAAGAAGAGGAAGGCTAAGAGTGATGGTGGTAGCCAGTCTAGTTACAAATGGGGCAACTATAATCAGCCTAAGGCTTATTCATCTGGGTTAGGATTCAGCGGAGGATCTTCTTTCAGTCGCAGTGGTGGTGTGAACTGGAACATTACGTGCTTTAACTGTAGTGGTGTTGGCCACAAGAGGCATGAGTGTACTAGTGCTGTTGGGAGGGGCTTCTAGAGGCAGTCTCAGGGGAACTTTTCTCAGGCGTAGAGCTATACAAGTAATCGACCAATTGGGTCATGGAGCTACCAGGGAGGGCAGAGTCACAATGGCGGTTTCAACCGCAATGGTGGAGGTTCCTATTAGCTTCCGACGGTTAATGCCAATCAGGCATCAACTGCCAAGTCTACTGCATCAGCTAGTACGGTACATGGAGGTGGCCAAAATAACAGCGGTAAACTATTCATGATGGACAAGAAAGCTGCTGTGGAGAATGCGCAAGTGGTCACTGGTACATTTCTTGTTAATAATGTTCCTACTTTCATTTTGTTTGATTCCGGGGCGTCACACTCGTTTGTATCGTCAAATCATGCTAAGTCTTTGGGTTCGAGGGAGTTTGTGTCTATAAAAAATGAAGTTTTTATATCGTCTAGGGAGTCTGTATTTTGTGGGAAGTTGTTTAGGGGAGTGTCTATGGTTATTGGACAAGTTGACCTTCCAGTTGACTTGTTTGAATTTTCTTTGGATAGTTTTGAGATGATATTCGGGATGGATTGGTTAGGAAAGTATAAAGCTAGAATAGACTGTCATCAAAAGAAAGTGTCTTTAAGGGGTCATAAGAGTGTTAGGGTGTCTTACCGTGGGTTTTTGGTCAAACCCAAAGTCAAGTTGATTGCAGCTATAACGTTAAAGTCCTACTTGAGGAAGGGGTGTCCCATGATTCTTTGTCATGTATGGGATAACTGGTCCGAGGAGCTGAAAGAAGCAGAGATACCAGTTGTGGGGGAGTTTGAAGATGTTTTTCCAGAGGAGATATCGGGGTTACCGCCAAGGAGAGGCATCGACTTTAGTGTGGAGTTGAAGCCGAGGATGGGACTTATATCTAAGGCTCCGTACCGGATGGCACCAAAAAAGTTAGAGGAGTTGAAAAAGCAGTTGGATGATCTGTTAGAGAAGGGATACATTCGACCTAGTGTATCGCCTTGGGGTGCACCAGTGTTGTTCGTGAAGAAGAAAGATGGGAGCTTAAGGTTATGTATTGACTACAGGGAGCTGAACCATGTCACAGTGAAGAATAAGTATCCCTTACCGAGGATAGATGATCTTTTTGACCAGTTGAGTGGGGCGGGCGTCTTTTCCAAGATAGATCTTAGATCGGGATATCATCAGCTGAGGATTCGGGAGGAGGACATACCAAAGACAGCTTTTCAATCGCGGTATGGTCACTATGAGTACGTGGTGATGCCGTTTGGGTTGACTAATGCACCAGCAGTGTTTATGGATCTTATGAACCGGGTTTTCAGCCAGTACTTAGATCGGTTCATGGTGGTGTTTATATATGATATCCTTAGTCTATTCTAAGACTAAGGAGGAACATGCAGAGCATCTACGATTAATATTGCAGACCTTGCGCGATAACCAGTTGTATGCTAAGTTGTCTAAGTGTGAGTTTTGGTTGGAGAAGGTGGCCTTTCTAGGCCATGCGATCTCTAAGGAGGGAGTATCAGTGGATCCTAGCAAGATAGCTGCAATGTCTAACTGGGAGGCACCGAAGAATGTGGCTGAAGTTTGAAGCTTCTTGGGTTTGGTTGGCTACTACAGGAGGTTTGTCAAAGCCTTTTCAAAGATAGCCAGGCCTATGATAGCGTTGATGAGGAAAGATAATAGGTTTCGCTGGGATGAAAGTTGTGAGACGGCATTCCAAACACTAAAGGAGTGTTTGACTACAGCTCCAGTCTTGGCTTTACCTGAGGGGAGTGAGAATTTCGAGGTGTATGCAGATACTTCGAAGAATGGGTTGGGTTGTGTGTTGATGCATAACGGGAAAGTCATTGCCTATGCTTCTAGGCAATTTAAGTCTTATGAGGAGAACTATCCGACGCATGATCTAGAGTTGGGTGCAGTTGTATTTGCTCTAAAGATTTGGGGACACTATCTGTATGGGGCGACCTTTAAGGTGTTATCTGATCACAAGAGTTTGAATTACATCTACACTCAGAAGGAGTTGAATATGCGACGGAGAAGATGAATGAAGCTCACTGGGGACTATGACATTGATATTGTATACCATGAAGGGAAGGCGAACGTGGTGGCAAATGCGCTGAGTAGGAAGAGTGTGCATTTCCTATGCACATCTATGTCGCTGATGAGGTTGAGAGATGAGGTGAACAATATGGGGA
Source organism: Silene noctiflora (assembly GCA_009801015.1). Classification (NCBI taxonomy): domain Eukaryota; kingdom Viridiplantae; phylum Streptophyta; class Magnoliopsida; order Caryophyllales; family Caryophyllaceae; genus Silene; species Silene noctiflora. The sequence goes on along the minus strand of VHZZ01009756.1, from coordinate 9,655 downwards.
TACATGTGATCCAAAAGGGGGATGCTAGAAGGGATTTGACAGTTGAGCCAGAGCTTTATGATGATATTCGAAGGAAACAGGCTCTTGATTCTAAGATTTAGGAGTGGAGTGCTGGAGTGGAGAAGGGGACAGTGTCTCGGTTCTCTATTCATTCTGATGGGAGTGTTCGGTTTGATGGGAGGTGGTGTGTACCTAAGGATGATGAGTTAAAGAATTTGATTATGACGGAAGCTCATTGCACTCCGTATTCTGTACATCCGGGTGGTGATAAGCTTTATAAAAAGTTGAAGAAGACCTTTTGGTGGCCTGGGATGAAGAGGGATATAGCTGAGTTTGTGGCTTGATGTTTGACTTGCCAGAGAGTCAAAGGGGAGCAGCGAAGACCGCAGGGTAAGATTCAGTCTCTTGAGGTACCGAAATGGAAGTGGGAATCTATCTCTTTGGATTTCATCGTGCATGATTTGGGTGATCGTGGATTGGTTGACCAAGTCAGCTCACTTTATTCCCATGAATGATACGTGGAGTAAGGTACAGTTGGTGAATGGTGATCGTGGATCTGACTTCTTGCGCTAGCTTTGTGATTTCTATCTCAGGTAGGATTTCTCTACTCGGTTACTGTTTAAATGATTTAATATATGGATGGCATGTTTGCATTGTGATGATAGTTATATTATTGAGATTGGTATGGTTATCAGTTTGTGGTTGTTGTATTGTTTGTATATAGTTCACGAGGTGCGCCCTCGGCTGAGTGGAGTCATTTGCGGGAATGGCTTCACGCCCTTGTTCGCCCCTTGTGATTCCCATCGCAAGGGGGATGTGCACATTAATGATCATTGGGTTATTCGCTCTATGGTTTTAAGCGGGGCATAGGTGGTACGACTGCGGACCCCACTGACGGAATGGATTACCTGTTGCGACGGGTAATCTAGCAGGACTACACATTTAGTGTGTAGTCAGGTGATCGGTGCGATGTGGAGTTTGGGGTATATGATGTATGGTTTGTATATGACTCTTATTTTTTTTATTCAGTAACTGACCCCGTTTATGTATTTCAAAAACTGTGGTGATGCATTCGGGGATGGTGAGCAGTGTCTAGCAGGTATGCTTTGGGATAGCTCGTGAGGCTTGGACAAGATGAATTCATCACCTAGATGTCTAGCTAGTCTTCCGCTGTAGTTCTATAACGGTTTTGGTTTTTAGTAGTTTTGTCTTGAGACAGTTGTATCGTACTTTGGAGTTTTTTTTTAGATGTATGACTTAAACTGTTAAACTTTAAATGTTGTTTCTTGATGGTCACTTTTGATATACTGTACCTCGGGCAACCGTGACGGTACCATCTCCATATGCTAGGGTGGTCTTGGTAAGTCACCTTGGTGTATGGGGGTGTTATAATCCAAGGGTTTGAATCTACAGCTTAATGAATATGATATGTCGGAAAAGAATCATTGTATTATTAAGACCAAGCCTCGATCTTATGCAGCGCCCTCGTGTACTGATATGGGGGTCTTGGAACAGGAGATTAGAATGTAATGCCATCAAGACAAATACTTGGTGGTGACCAGGGATTCTGGTGAGACTGACCCGGGTTTGTGCTTGGTTATATGGTATCACAACAAGGAGTGTGGTGCTTCTGAGACACGTGTAATGGATAAGTTTAAGTTTGATCTAGTCATGGGTAAGACAACCGATGGAGGTTTAGGTCGTAACACCCAATCAAACAATATTTATACTTAACTAACTAGCAAGTAGCAAGTAGAGGTCGGATCCCAAAGGACGGATTATCAAATAATTATCAAATGCAAGTAGCTATGTCTTTGTGTCACAAATCGGGTTGAGATGTAAACTAGAATACTACAACGAAAATGTAAATAGATGAAATAACAAAGCATGCAAGTAAAAGTAGAGATGTAAACAATTGATTAAAGGCACTAGGGTGTCATGGGTTCATAAAGGGAAAACATAGTATGATCATAGCAATGAATCCTGTAAATGATTATAGTTGTGTTTGGATCGAGTTCATTTATATCGTACAATCCCTAGAGAGACTTAGGTCTCGGAGTCAAGTTGATTATATCTTACGACACCTACAATGAATTGGTTCTCCCTATTCATCATTATGCATGGTTTAACAATCCTCGAGTTGATTTATGTCTTACAAGTCTTGTTAAAGAGATAGAGAATCATGTTAAGTTGTCAATCAAGCATTTCATCAAACATAACATGTGCATAAATTGAAAAACACAACAAACATTCATTCATATGTACTCATCAAGCATAGATCTAACCCATGATTACTCCCCTAATTCCCCACTAACCCTAGCTAGAGGACTATTCACAGACCATCATGGTAAACATGTCACAAATAGTGTCAATCATCTTAGCCAGCATAGATATGATGATAGAATGGAACAATTAACAAAAGAGTAAGTAAATGATTAAGTAAAGAGTAAAAGGATTATACCAACTTAAGATGAACAAGGAAATGGAAGTATAATAGAAAAAAAACTTTGATTAATGATGAAGAGTTGTCAATCCTCCAATCCAAAACCCAAGAATTCTTCAATAATAAACTAGATCTAAGATTACTTGAACAATAAGGAAAGTAAGGTGTAATTAAACTAATCTAAGCTAAGAGAGTCCCTCAGAATGTGTCTCTCATTCTCTAATTACGTAGGCTATTTATACTAAATACAAATATTAGGGTAAACTAAGGGCTTAAATGACGATTTGGCCCCTTAAGGAGATCCAGAGATTTGCTAGAGCTAGAACAACTCGTGGGAGTCCTTGTTTGAACAAAAAACATCCTCCTGGAGAACTCGCACGAGTTGGCCTGGGACTCGCACGAGCTAAGCTGAGCTCGCACGAGTCAGCCTGTAGTCTTCTTGCTTCTTGGCGTTGCTGCCCCTCAACTCGTGGGGGCTCCTCTGGATTCGCGGAGGCTCCTCTTCATTGTCCAAATACTTCTTCTACTTAATACGGTCTTTAGCCTCAGTCCTTCTTCATTTCTTGGTCTTTGAATGCGATGCGAATCAATTTAGCTCCGAAATGCTTCGAGAATGCAACGTTGACACTCTTCTACTACCAAAAGTACCGAAACCTCATAGAATAGCAAATAGGTAGCTAACGATAAGAAACAACCCTAATGCATACATAAAAGCATGTAGAATGAGGCTAGTTAGGGGACAAAATTTACGTAAATACGAGTCACATCAAATGTCCTCAAATCGAACCTTTGCTCGTCCCGAGTAAAGAGGTGACTAAAACTAAGACCTTTATTTATACTAACCTAATAATATAGCCGATGTGAGACAATTAGTGGGTCTCACTCCGCCCCTTTAACTCACAACAAGACATACATGAGGTAGAATGCCTTCTTGCAAGGAAAGGTGGGGCTTGCCAAAATGGCAATGCATCCTACATGAAGCACAAAAATAAAACAAAGGATACATCTACAAAAGAATAGCCACTTTCCTCATCTAAGTGGCAGAAATAAACTAAATGGGAAACAATACAAGGGCACACACTCCATCATAGATATTAGTTCTCCAATTCACTAAGTCTAAGAGGATACAAACAAGTCACCTCCAAGTGATGCCAAACTAGGTTACTGTTGTCCACAATCGCTAAATTATTTCGTCAAGGGCGATCGGATGGGATGAAAGGATGATCCCTAAGATGTTAGCGGCATGTGACATGGCAAGTCTTGGATTCTCTTAGTGTTTATATCACTACTTTGTGTCAATCAAGGTATCCTAGAAAAGTTAATCGAGTCCAAATCACATCATAGGGTTGGATAAGGTGACTCATATGCAAACCCTTGACTAGGCCTTAGCTAATGGGACAAAATATACTAGTATGACACAACCTAGAGAGTCTTGTATGTATTCTAGTAAACAAAGTCTCAAGGAGAAAAAGTATCTACAAGGGTGATGCAAAGAGAGTCGTTGTTCGCCATCAAACAATATTTATATCTCAACAAACTAGCTAGTAGTAAGTAGAGGTCGAAACCAAAGGACGGGATATTCAAACCGTTCAATCAAGTGGTAGTTGTTCTAGAAGTGTCACGAATTAGGATTTGGTTTGGTCAAAAATAATGAAAGCAAGACAAGTAAATAGCAAGAAAGGTAAATACAAGCAATTAAAGTAAAGATGTAGACAAATGAAATAACAAGAAAGTAAATAAAGATGCAAGCAAATTAAATAACAAGCACTAGGGTGTCATGGTTCATAGGGGAAACATGATATGAGCCTAGCAATGAATCCGGTAAACGATTTTAGTTGTGTTGGGATCGAGTTGTTTTATGTCGTACAATCCCTAGAGAGATTAGGTCCCGGAGCCGAGCTTATAGCTTTACGACACCTACAACGACTTAGTTCTCCCTATTCAACTATATGAATGGTCTAACAATCCTTGATTTAATTTATGTCTTACAAGTCTTGTTGAAAGGATAGAGAATCATGCTAGGTTGTCAATCAAGCATTTAATCAAACATAACATGTGCGTAAGTGAAAACACAACATTCAAATCATTCATATGAACTCATTAAGAAAAGATCTAAACCCATGGTTACTCCCCTAATCCCCCACTAACCCTAGCAACAAAACTACTCACCACACATCATGATTAGCATGTTGACAATGTTGTCATCCATCATAACACAAGCAAACATGATGATTAAGCAAGGTATTAAGCAAAGGATTAACAAGTAAATAAAAAGGGATTAAAAATTATATCAACAATAAAGGAAAGCAAGGAAATCTTGAATAAAGATAAATACTTGTCACTTAGTGTTCAATACAAAACCCAAGAGATCCAAATGTAAACAATTGAAGAATTAGATTGCAAGATCTTTCTTTAAAGATTGATTATTGAAAGATTAAGGTAAATTAAGGAAAGATTAAGGTCTAATCTAATCTAATGTACTCCTAATCCTATCTAAGGAGGAACTAAGCTAAAACTAAGGGGACATAATCTCCAAATTATTACAAATGAGGTATATATAATAGGTACAAGATTAGGTTTAGGAAGGGTAAAATGAAGTTTAGTTGAAGTAATGTCGAGGTGGATTAATGCCTTCCTCCAGCCAGAGGAACTCGTGCGAGTTGAGGTAAAATTGTTGATTCTTGTGGTCATCTCGGGTGAGATGATCTTGTCTCGGGCGAGTTGTTGTAGGGAGTCCACTATCTCGAGCGAGATGGCTTCATCTCGGGTGAGATGAGAGCCAATCTTCCATTTTTGGTCTTCAATGGCTTCAACACTCTTCAAGGCTTCCACTACTCCCTTCCGAACCATGTGTCTAACATCCTTTAGTCTCCGTTCTCGTATCCTTATCATGATTTATCTATTAAAGTCGTCAAAGGGCTCACAAGAGACGGAAAAACGCCATTTCCAGCTTCTTTCCTACAAAACGTCAAGATCAAAATAGGAAGTAATTTGACTAGGAAATAGACTATGAAAGTCCTATAAAAGCATGCGAAATGGGGTTCAAAATGGGGTTAGAAGTGCACTATTTTGGACCACATCAAATGTCTCCAAACCGAACCTTTGCTCATCCCGAGCAAAGAGGTGACTAAAACTAAGACCTTTATTTAAACTACCTAATACATATCCGATACGAGACAATTAGCGGGTCTTGTTCCGCCCCTTCAACTGACGACAAAGCATCCATGTGGTAGAATGCTTTCTTGTAAGGCAAGGTGAGGCTTGCCAAAACGGCGATGCATCCATCATTAAGCAAATAAACAAGTAATAAGATGCATCTACAAAATAATAGCCACTCTCCTCATCTAAGTGGTAGAATCAACTAAAAGAGAAACAATCTAAGGACACATACTCCATCATAGATGCTATTTCTACAAACTACTAAGTCCAAAAAGGATAGAAATAAATCACCCCAAAATAGTATTAAGCTAAGCTACATTTGTCTACAATTACTAAATACTTTCGTCAAGAGTCGGGTCCTTATGGCGTTAGAAGACACTAGAGGATTGCAGATTTCCTCCTCTTGCCTAGACAAAAGGAAGGGTCGTCCCCTTTCCACCATACAACAAAAGAAGATAGAACCATCAATAGATAAAAGGGATTCAAGATGTATGAGTTTCACTTTGGTAGTTTGTTTTTGGGTTATTTTTCCCCCCAAATTTTTGTAGTATTTGACATTAAGAACATTTCTTGCCATTCTTTGATGTTTGACATTTTTGTATTTGGCAATTTTGGTCTTTTGCCAAAGGAATGCGGCGGTAACCAACAATATGCAAATCCTCACCGAAATGACATCAAGAGCGACCCCATATGTAATAAGGGTACTTTAGAAGAGCATAAAAGTTCCATTTGCACTCCTAAGCCTAAGACGTAAATGATTAAACAGCGTTTGCAAACTTTTTGGCTTTCATTGGCATTTGAACTCAATTTGATGATTATATTTGTGTCCATTCCCTTTGGTTGACAAAATGATGATGGTAGAAGTGAAAGAATGGTTGCTTGGCTTCAAAGGTCACCTTGGAATAAACGGTAGCCAAGGAATTATCACACCACAAGGTACTCTTAACTAGGCCTTAGTGCATGGGTCAAACGATACCTGTATGACACTATTAATCATATCACAAAATACATCATAAAACCATCACATTAATATAGCACATATTTCTACAATCAACTGAGTAGGAAATCCTACTTCAATCAAGCAAATCCGGCACAAGCAAGAGATCAATACGCTTCCTCTACGAAGTCTCCTCCTATAACGAGTCAATTGATACAAATAAGACACACAATCCCTAAAACCCCCAAATCAGAAATTAGGGTTTCGTATTAAAGGCCAAAAGACTCAATTAAAGACTTACCCTTACGATTACGGTCTTATGATGCGTGAAAACCCCAACAAATGAATAAGATGCGCCGCGGAAATGAAAGATTAGAAGGAGGAGCAGTAAACGATGTCTAGGTTTTTACTTGAAAAGTGAAATAATGATTTACTGCTTCTCGTCCTAATATTTATACTTTCCGCTCCTTCATCTTATCCTCGGCTTCCCAAGTCGCTTCTTCAACATTGTGATTGGTCCACAGTACTTTCAGCAACACAGGCTCACCATTTCTGGTCTTTCGCACCTTACGGTCCAAGATTTCATTTGGTACCTCCACGTAAGTCAAAGACTTATCTAGCTCTATGGTCTCCACCTCTAAGACATGGGAAGGATCACTAACATACTTCCGGAGTTGTGATACATGGAATACATTATGCACCTGCTCCAGAACTGGTGGCAACGCCAAACGGTAAGCCACCTTACCAATGCGATCCAAGATCTTATAAGGTCTGATAAACTTCTGACTCAGCTTGCCCCTCTTGCCAAAACGCATTACACCCCTCAT